>JANHFT010004051.1:23242-52359 GCA_032467955.1 Pseudoxenodon macrops
AGCAATCGATGTCAACGTTGTTGAGCAGATGTGCAAGTGCTGGGCGGGGGGGGGCTTCCTAGATTTGAGCCTTTCAGCTGATGAATGAGAAAAGTCAACATGAACCAATAGGAGGAAGTTGCTTATATTTTTTCTGCTTTCTTTCACCAGTGCATTTTGCCTTAGACACCAGATGTTCTGTGGCTGATCCAACAGAAAGTGAAGTTCTCATTATCGTCTACTCCACTTTTCTTCAACCTGATGTTCTTCAGGGCTGCTGCTGCTCAAGGATTATGGGAGCCGTGGTAAAACTCATCCAGAAGAGCAACGAGGAGAGCACGTAGCATCTTTCCCACCTCCGCAATTGCTATTTGAGTTGCTTTTATCCAGATCCAGAAATGCTGGGAATTGAAACTTCAGCATGCTAAACATGTGTTTTGCCATTTTGCTTTGGCTCCTCGTTAAAGTCTTGTGAAATTCCACTAGCAGCAAGAGCGGGCATAACGCCATCTCCTGAAAAGCTTACAGAGGGCAGTTTGCTTTGCATCGACTATTTAAAATTAGACTCAACTGAAGAGGGTAATAAAGATACTACGAAGGAGAAAAGATGGATTAGAAAAGCCAGCAAAAAACAGCATCTGGGCAACGAGTGAAATGAATCTCCAAATGGTAAACCAGACAACTTGACAAATTAATTAGTGCATAAGAAAGAATTGTGGGAGATCTTGAGCGCAATTCTCCCTTTACTAGGGATTTTCCAGTCAGCTGTTTGCAGACTTTGGAAAGCATTATTGCATTGGCCTCACATCAGCTCAAATAGTCTTGTTATTCAAAAGGTGTATGTAAATATGTATACACATACACATACACACATATATATGAATGAAAGCAGAGAAGCTTAGAATTAAGAATACAGAATCAGAATTCTTCAGTCATGTTATGGTTTGTAACATAGCCAGATTTTTAGGCTGGTTTTGGTATTTTCATCTGCCTATTGAGTCCTTCCCAAGGTCTTGGGATAGGAAAATATTGTTGTTTCATGGTGTTAAAAATATTGTCCCAAGGAAGTAAGCTGTTCCAGGTAAACCTGTCTTTTAACCTTGACAGGTGGGGATTTTGTCAATGCCAATGGGATTTCAGATGTTTTGGGATTGCACCCAAAGAGCCTATTACTATTGTTATTATCTGTACATCACAGTTGTTCTGCTTCTATTTGCAGGTCTTTATATTTTGTGATTTTCACTTGTATCTTGTTATCTCCAGATCCTGCAATGTCCACTATATAGACTTTTTTTTGCTCTTTCTTATCGACAATGGTTAAGTCCAGGATGTTATGTGGCGGGTGCTTGTCTGTTGAATTCTAACATCCCAGAGGACTTTTGTGTCATTTTCTATTGCTTTGTCTATTTTGCGGTCCTACTAGTTCTTGCTTGCACGCAAAAGGTATTTCTTGCAGATATTGCATCCAGTTTTGGTCACCACACTACAAAAAAGATGTTGAGACTCTAGAAAAAGTGCAGAGGAGAGCAACCAGTATGGTTAGGGGACTGGAAACTAAAACATATGAAGAACGGTTGCAGGAACTGGGCCTGGCTAGTCTAGCAAAGAGAAGGACCAGGGGAGACATGATAGCAGTCTTCCAATATTTGAGAGGCTGCCACAGAGAGGAAGGGATCAGGCTATTTACCAAAGCACCTGAAGGCCAGACAAGGAATAACGGATGGAAATTGACCAAGGAGAGCTTCAACCTAGAAATAAGGAGGACCTTTCTGACAGTGAGAACAATCAACCAATGGAAGGAGCTTGCCTTCACTTGAGAGAGCTCCAACACTTGAGACATGCAAGATGAGATTGGACTGCCATTTGTCGGAAATGGTGTAGGATCTCCTGCTTGAGCAGGGGGTTGTTGGACTGGATTACCTACAGGGTCCTTTCCAACTCTGTTAATCTGTTAAATCTGTAATAGGTAAACTGTTATTTTAAAACTGATTCTGTCCAATATTAGAGAGTTCTAATAAGAGAGTTATTTTAATGAGCTATTGCTTGTCTGTTATGCTATTAGACAAATATGGTCATAAATATGATCATAAATATGTGCCATATAATGTGTCTATGCATCAGAGGTAGTTGAAATCCCTGGATATCTTTTTATGTTATTCCCATTGGTAAAATGATATACAATTACTACATTTCTGGATGATTTGAAACTTGCCATTTTCTTTTTCTGACAAGAATCCTGGTTTTATAAAAATAATAAAATTTGTTTCTGGGACTGTTCAATCATTAACAAGAAGCTTAGTTTTCCAAAGCTCCTGTTAGTTTTCAACTATGTAAAAATGTATGAAAGCTTGTCTTGGAGCATAAAAGTTGACTTTAATGCAAAATCATGAAGATATTGTATATTCATTGATAAAATTGCTTCCTCTTTTTCCTTCCATGCTGGTAGGATCCTCATGTTCCAACAAAGATCTGTCTAGGGAGAGAAAACTAATCTACATTGCCTCAATCCAAATAATCATCCTGGAACAAAGAATAAAATTATATTGGCTGAAACATTCTACAATGTGAAACATTGATACCCGATGAATAACTCACAGATAATCATTTTAATGAGGTACTGTAATGATTTAAATGAGGGGCACTTAAATAAAATTCCTAGTAGATTCATTCTGAAAGTCTATGTTCAATAAAACTATCATTAATATAGAAATTAGAACTCTTCAGAAAATTTAGTTGTAGCGCCATGAACTATTGTAATTTCTCTGAAAAAGTATTTGCAACATTATTATGACTTTTCATCTTCTCATCTTCTATTTCTAAGCTTTTGGTAAATTTTGGTAAAGAGACTGCATGGAAAGGAGGGCACATTTTTTTTGCATCTTCTAATTATCTGGATATTTTATTGGCTTTACAGCTGAATTACTAAACACTGCAAGTATTTTGCCTGTTCTACACTGAGAAAGATTTTCAGTTTAGTAACAATGAGGTACTAAAGGATTAGAAAACTGCCTTAAGGGGGGGAAAGCATAAACAAATAAAGTCCAGTACAGCACAAGGCAGAGATATACAACAGATCTACTAGCCAACTAAGAAGTGAAAGAAAACTTAACTTAATGAGGATAAAGGAAATCAACATAATTGTTTAACCAAAACTATCTATTTAATGAATAGTTTCATCTCCATGTACTTTCTCAGTAGTTTTCAACTAAAAGTTTTTGAAAAGTGTTTTATACCATAGAGGTCTGGGGATAAAGTAGAAAAAAATTAACCAAGTTAAATCAATCTGCCTGAGATGCTAAAGCAGGGGTGTCAAACTCAAGGCCTGGAGGACAGATCCAACCCACGGGATGCTTAGCTCTGGCCCCTGGGGCTGCCCCGGAAACAGCAAAAGACCAGCCCGCAGTACTTCTGCCAGGAAAAAATGGAGCTTAGGAGGGCCATGGGAAGCCCTCCCGAGCTCCGTTTTCATTGGCACAGGGTTGCAGGAAGTCGTCACAGTCAAAAACGGAGCTCGGGACCCCATTTTTGCTGGCAGAGTGCTTGGGCCACTACAGGCACCCCTGACATGAGTGATGTCGAGCTGGCCACACCCACCCTGGCCCCACAAAGTAAAACACAATCCCAATGTAGACCTTAATGAAATTGAGTTTGACACCTCTGTTCTAGAGCAAAGAATTATAACTAATTGTTATACCAGACATAAGAACAATCAGGCTAAAAGAGAAGCCATGACCCAAGGAAGATTTGATAGTTCCAGAAAAACAGTTCCAAAATTGATTGTAAGAGATACAATCTTAAGAAGAAGAAAAACACGGAAACTGATCCCTCCCAGTTTAGTTGGCACTCACGGTGGTTCTGTCTAAAGAGATGCTACAGTTAGGAATCCCAAATCTTAAATTTGATACATCTCAATGTTCCAGCCCTATATTTCTCTACAAGGACGCAGCAGCTCTGCTTAGTCTTGAGAGGTTGTAGATTAGAAGTTAATCTAAAAATGTTATGGAGACTGGTACTGCTTCAGCTCCTGTTCCATGAATCTTGGTTTACAACATTTGCCAGTTTACTTATTCTTAATGCCTCACACCACATTATCTTCTGAGGAAGACCCCTAATACTTGGAGTTCATCAGTCTTCTCTAAAGCAATGCTAAGCAACCAACAAGCATACTTCTTTGAGCACATCCCAAGGTAAAGATTTTCTATGCCTCAAGGGAAAACAATGAAATTTTACAATCAGAACTCTACTTCTAACCTTCCAATTGGGAGAAATGGACAATTTACTTGTAGCACTGTGCTGTCCCTACATCAATAAGAAGGCATCCTATTGTCTCAACAGCATAAAAAGAACATTTTCTGCTGCCAATTGCGTGAATAGTGTAAATGAAACACTATTTAAGCTCCAAGAACTTAATTGCATTTTAATATCACAGCCTCACAAAGGAATCAACTGTTGTCTGAAACTTAATCCAAAATTATACTTAATTTTTACACTGAAACCAAGATGTAAATTATACCGAATTTAAGATGATATTGAAATAATATTTGATATGCGCGCATAACAAATAACATTTAGCCGGGCACTCTGGTCCTTGACTTGCAGTAAAGGACAAGAGTGAAATTAGAGAACTTGTTTCTTGAATACTCTTAGGATAAGGGTCACAAACTAAGTAAAGTTCTCTCTACATATAAAAAAACTACTACACTGTGGAGATCGTTATGATATGTTTTTCTCCCTGATGTTGTGGTTTACGCGATTTAGAGAATATTTGCAAGGAACAGCATTTATTTAAACAACTATCAGCAAATGGCTTTACATAGAGTTAGGAAAATACCACAGCACTCAACACTGCTGAAATGCAAGTAACTTTTGGAAGAAGAGTGTCGTCTATATCGCACTATACAAGGAACAAAATAATAAGGGTGTTGGTAAATGTCAAAACGAATGTGAGGAATGTGAGGAACTGGAAAATCATTAACTACCAATGAAAATGAATAATTTGGCCCTCTTTTATTAGTGTCAGCTATCGCTATGCGAATTTCATCTTTCAGATGAATCCATAATAAGATGCTATTTTCTATTCAGGAAAGTTGCCAATTGCTTGAGATCTGCATAGTGCATTAGCAAAACATGAATGCTAAATACTTGAATGCTAATACATTATCATGGCAGGTTGCCAACAGAATTTCATTTTTCTCCTATGTTGAGCCTTGAGCATCAGGAAGTAAAAGATTGCTTATGAAAGCGGATTGTATTTCTCATGGTTACAAATCTGGCAAGGTTGACCATGGTAAACATAATAATAAAAAGTATCAGTATTTATTCCTGTATTCATCAGTCTAAGGCCTATTAAAAATTTCAGGAAGGTTATCAGCACATCATTCTTGCATTTAGGTAAAGATGTTTGCTACTCTATCCAGCATTTTTATTCAAAAGGTTTGGAAAAACAAGCTTCACAGAAAGGGAGGATAGCAGTGATCTGAATACATTAGCATTCATATTCTACAAGAATACAAACGTTTTCATGTAAAATCATCATCTTACCCTTTTAGATTTTCTCTTTTACAAGAGTAAAAAGCAAAAAAAAAAAAAAGACTCCTAAGACAATCAGCCCATTCATCAACAGGTAAGAGTATTCAAGCATAACAACCAGAACTGAGGTAAGAACCCAATTAATATTGGCTCAATTTTATAGCAGAAGCCTATGCATATCTGGGGGTGGGTGGTGAGTTTTTCTGGAATGAGTGGAATTACTCCTAAAAGTATACTAAAAATTTAATTTTCATGTACCCATCAGCATTTTGCTGCATACTAAGGCAGACAGAAATAGCAGAAGATAACTGCTGTTAGCAGAAGAAGAAAGGAAGGAAATGCTATTAGACTTTCAATTCAGGACACCAGGATTTTCCAATACTAGGGATAGGCCTTCGGAGGCCTTTCTTTCTTGGGAGCTGTGACTCCAGTTCCAGGAATTGATTACCTAATTCCCAGTGTGTCTAAGTGGAAAGTTTCCTAAAACCTTTCCCAGCAAAAAAATACAAGGGGAAAATCTAAGATAATTTTAGGTTCTTCTATTTTACAATATCAACCTAGTAAACAGTAGTGCCCAAGTAAGTCAAACTATTAACTGCTTCTCTGGTTTGTATAACATAGGCTCTCAAAGTTCATTAAATATGAACTTGAATATGAATGTGAACATTGAATGGATGGATGGATGGATGGATGGGCAGGCAGGCAGGAAGGCAGACAGATATAGCAACTGTAGAATTTGAAGGTGAGACCAACATTGAGAGCCAAGGTCCTGTTAAACAGAAGTGAAATATACTGTTTGTAGATGCACATTTCTTTTTCAACGATATTTGACTTTTTCACCTTATATAGGGATGACTGAGGTGCAATGTAGACTAGCCTCGTGGTGCACTCCAGGCAATGTGTCACAACTAAACAGTCTACACATTCTGGCTGCTGGACCTCACAAGGATCTCCCATCAAGAAGCAGCAGCATGAATAAAACAAAGTAATGCTGTATTCTGTTATGCCATACAAAATCAATCAATCAATCAATCAAAGACTAACTTTTCTGGCCCAATGGCCAGAATACTGATTAGCTGACTGTAAAGCAAGCCATTATATATGCATGCATTCATGCATGTATGGATTAACATGTACAATGTATAGAAGAAACAATAATGCCTTCTTTCTTTCAGCAGCTCTAAAATAGATTGTTGGTTACCCATGACTGTTAATGGTAGACAACTAGCCATATTAGCCATTAGTAGGGGAATCCTTGCTCTCTTTCTTTAGAAACTTCTGTTCACACCAGTCAACCCACCCAATTTTTATCAGGATTGCTGGATGAAATAGGAAGCAATGAGGCTTCCATCTTACTGCAAAATGATACTGGATTAGTTAGATGGCTTGTGAAGAACTAACCATTGGGGCTGATGGAAGGAGAAGAATGTAATTTAGTGTGTGGCTTTTTGGTATTCTGTAGACTGTATAGATACAGTCTCAGGCAAAAGCATCCATTTTCCAATTCATCACAGAGAAAAATAGTTTCTGCTTTTGCCACTAAGAGTGGCCAAGAACATAATATGGCTATCATATGACAAATGGACTATTCAATTCTGTCCTATATCCTAATCTTTAAAAACAAATTATTTCCACTTTTACATATAAAGACTGCTCTGAATTAAATTCAACTCCTTGAAGTTTTGAAGATATTTGCAAGTGCAATTCATAAAATAACCCTTCAAATGTTTTGTATAGATCTAGATGCTAATACAGAATAAGACTTTTGAACAAGTGTTAGGAATTTACAATAAAAAACTGTTTTATCTGAGGCAGATGCTGGTCTTTCTAATTCAATATTCTCTAGTACACTAACTTTGCTGCCTAAGGTTTTACAGAAATATTTTTTTTTCTAATTTGGTGGAACGTAGCTTGGGACTTTCTTGCCTTTTACCCTACGACTGAATCACATCAATTCCAGCTTAAGTAGTAGGATCGTTCAGCTATTGACTGAAGGATGCAATACTTCATTTTCCACAGCAGCATCTTATTCATCAAGGACTGTTTTTTTAAAAAAAAAAACTGAAATCATACACTACAGCCGTACAAACCCTAACTATAGAAAACACACTCAACAGCATTCTTCAGGAATTTAATAATACAGTAGGTTCAATCCGTCATCCTGACATGATATACTGCATAGCCATTACTGAGAGGCTCCTGTAATTAAAACTCAAAAGAAAACTCACTCTTTCACTCTTACTTGATTTTCATAGTGGGCAAGAAAACCATTTAGAAATGAATAGGTACCTGCAAACGTGTTCATATACTCCATATCATAATTACAAAATGAACAATGGTGCAATTGTTTACTTGTCACTTTAATTGTTTCTTAATCATGACATCTTACTGCCCAATGGAGTCTGGGAGTTATTTTACTTGGTGTGTTTGCGATGTGCTTTAAAAGTGCCTTTAGCTATTTAGGCTGCTATTTTTAGTTGATGTAATTTAGGATACTTTGGGAGAAAAATCTTTTAAACAACTAGAACGTTGCTGAATTTTTGTGGATAATGTCTTGGGTTATAAAATACAATTTATATAGGTGAAACTGGATACTTCATGCCATTTTCTCCACCTGCTAGGTTGCATTTCATTCCATTCCATCTTATTGTGTTCAGGAATACAAAGCCTGCAACAGAAGTCAGGCAAAATGCCCTGAAGTATGCATATTTCTTTAGGTCCAAATCCATCTTTTACCAACAGACTCCTTTATAGCTGATGGGAAAATGGAGCAGAGATTGGAAGGGCTGTATGTGTAACTATTGCATAGAATGGTTTCATGAAATGATCTGAAGGGAAAGTGATGTACTTACTTTAAAAACTCTGCTTTAGGTTATTAAGCTGCTTAGGTTGGCTAATTAGTGCTTCAAAATAAAAACCTCAAAATTTAATTCTCTTAGTAAATTATTTATGCCATCCATCACAAATCTGACGATTCAGTAATTGACGCTGACAAATTTTAGTAAATCTACTAGGGTTACAGCAGTTTGGTGCAGAGCCAGGAACATGATTTCACCTTCACCAATATTAAATGTTAACGCAAAGAACTGCCTTAATGGACAGCTCAAGACTGGATGAGCAGAGCTATTAAAATGATGTACTGCCGTTTGGCAGCTAGGTTAATGCATACTTTTTCCTTATGTTTCAGTCTCTCTGGGCCAGTTCATACACTCACTTATTCTTTTCATGGTGGAGTCAAAGGTGCAGGGGAGCTTTTGCGAGGAAAAAGGAATCTGTAAGTTAGACCCTTGGCATACAGATATTCACAAGGAACGTCCCTTGTGTACAAAGCAATTTGTCCATTTGAGAACAAAATAGGGAATATATTAACCAGTCACTAATTTTAACTGTATTAATACCTATATTCATATATATGCAGCTATGTAATTCTGTAACCTAAACACAAAGAGAATCAAGACCCAAACCCAGAAAACATAAAGATCCAGAAAGATCCCTAAGGATCTGTCACTCTATTGTAATATATAGATACATTTCCAGAGACTGGCTGCCAATAAAGTAAGAATTTATACTGAGGTAGTACTATTATTGTACGGAGATAATGACCAGTCACTTAGTAATAATTTGAAGTTACGAAGGACCTCAAAGAAGGTACCGTATTTTTTGCTCCATAAGATGCACTGCTCCCCCCAAAGGGGTGGAAATGTCTGTGCATCTTTGGTGAATAGCAGCCCGGCCGCTGCCACAGGGTCCTTTTACAGTACTGAACTCCTCTTCTGTCTTTGTCATTTCCTGCCTCTTCTATCTCTTTTCCACAGTGCAGGAGTCAATAGGCAGAACTGGCACATAAGAGGACACCTATCTGTGGTCCTCTCAGGCTCTGCCTGAACATTTTTTGTCTTGGTTTCCTCCTCTAAACCTCGGTGTGTCTTAGGGTCAGGTGCATCTTATGGAGCCAAAAATATGGTACTTATGACCCAAATTTGAAGTTCTGACACTGTCACTTGATCCTATTTTAGGTGCTTTGCAACTGACTTGCATTTATAGCCGTTTCTTGCAAAAAATGCCCATTCCAAACAATGAAGAAAGCATGCAAAGTCAGGAAGATCATTAGCACCTGAAAAAAGAAAGGTTCTTTGGAGGGAGTAGCAATGAAAAAAGGCTGCAAAGATCGCTTCACTCTTCATTCACCTCATTAGGTCTGAAAAAAAGTTTTGAAAAAGCTACATTCTAAGATGCATCCAAATTATCAGGCTCAATTAGGGGGAGAAAAGGTGCGTCTTATACTCAGAAAAATACAGTAGTTTTACTAAGGTCAAGCCTAATTGTTAAATAGGGTTAGCTATAAAACATAGATGGCAATAAGTAGATCACTGTGCATAGAGCACTATGCTTAGGCCTTAGGGCTGGATAAATACTTCTAAGAGAGAGGCACTTTGGCACAGTGGTTAAAGCATCAGGCTAAAACTGGGAGACTGCAGGTTCTGGTCCTGTCTTAGATACGAAGTTGGGTGGATGACCTTGGTCCAATCACTCCCTCTCAGTCTTAGGAGGGAGACAATAGCAAACTTCTTCTGAAAGGAGTAAACACTGACCTGGAGGTACAAAACAAACAAAAACCACCTACTCCAAACCCTCACTTATAAAATGAACTTCACATCACCTGGTAATGGTTATGAAGCAGCTCTTTTCCAATTGTTAAGAGAATTACTTCTTGAGAGTTCTTGAAAACACTCTAAAGCTGTGTCTCGCTAGGTCACGTAAGCCTTGCAATCCAGGGATGGAACTTCATATGTGCTCCTCTTTGTTGCAAACAACTTCTTTATGTTTATATGTATAATGGCATATATTGTGTGACTGTTTTTATATTATCTTATTCACTTTGCACATACTTTATGAAGACCTAGAGTACAATTACATGCAGGTTGTTAGAAGTTTAATTCATACACAGACACACACACAGTATGTATATGTATATGTATGTATGTATGTACGTACGTATGTATGAGGAATATTTCATACAGCCCTAAAATCTAGCAGCTGGTCTACAGCAGAGGCAAGGAATTGCCCACTATTATTAAGTGGCAATCAAAGGGATATAGATCAATATTATTAGTAATTACTACTAACTGCAAGAACAGAGAGGGAAAAGCAATATTTTGGAAATATTTCATGCATGGTCCCTGTACAATATAAGAAAGGATAATGATATACTTTAACAAGCAGCACAGAGTGCTATCTATAACTTTCCCCAAGAGTTGTGTCAATAAAACCATGGGTCCCCATCGACTTTTGATACTGATCACCATTTGTTTCTTGTCTTCTCTCTCTTACTACCACTAAACAACACTGTCATGGAGATTGCCTTCTCAGCTAAAGATTTAGCAGAAACTCTTTAAGAATGTCCTGTGTAGTTATAGTCATCTAGCTAGCTATGACATTTTCTTTTATCATTTTATATGGCAGATAGAAAGCCTTGGGTTCACACAAGCTTGTAGTTTTATGATCTCTGGGTGAATATTGCAGTATTTTCTTGGCAAATAATGCAGTAATTCATGACTGACAATTTTTATTTGTTATTGACTTCGGTCCAAGTGAAATTAATCATAATCAAGATCCAACTGAACAATTAATCTTGTCTATGTTATACTCCATTTGTTTCAAAGAACCTTAGTCATAACTCATTTTAGCTAACCTGAGGCTGATATATTTTCATGTATGACTTTTACTGTGCTATTCTTATTGGTTTTATTTTAAGTTTCCTATGATTTTCTCTTTATGTTTAGATTTTTAGAATCAGTCAAGCAGAATAGAGATTGGACTGGATTCAAAGAATTATGTATCTAATTCTAGCTCTAGCCCAAAGTCAAATCTCTTTTAGAACTTAGAGAAATTTCCAAACATCAAGGACATTCCAAAATAAGTTCTAGCCTAGGGTTTTTCAAACTGTTTTTCATGGAACTCTTGATGGGATTCTATAGGACTAAGAGGAGCAGGAAGAAGGAGGCTCAGGGTATACATAGCAATTTTTCTAAGGAAAAACAACCTAATCCCAGTCATTGTACACTGATTTGTTTGTTTGGATGATATATTAACACCCCAAGTAATTTTTTACATTTTGTATGTTAGAAATATTATTTTACATTCATAATATCAGTTTGTTTTTCATACTTCAAAATAATAAACAAAGGAGCTTTCCAGGATGGTAATTGGAGCATCTATTTCTGTAAAATTCAAATTACTTAAATATATACATTTGATTACATAAATTACAACCCTTTTAGTTTTATTGCCAAATTTCTATCTCTAGACCTTTGCCTCCTTATCAGGGTTCTGAGATTTTTAAAAATTAAGGTTACCCTGAAAACATCTGTTATATGGCAACTTTTGCTTTACAAAAAAATAGCACATTTTCTTTGATCAAGCTTATTTGATAATCTTTAGACTTTTAGACCAGAGGTCTCCAACCTCCAGTCCGTGGACCAGCACTAGTCTCTGGCATGCCAGCAACCATGATGAATAAACAACTGAAGTCCCATCCATGGGATGCAAACAGTATGCAAACCCAGACCCCCTCTGGTTTGCAGAAAACCCTTTATCCATGGCACTGGTCCCTGGATAAAAGGTTGGGGGATGCTGGTTTAGACATCTAATGATTCTACATTCATTTGAATAGACAGCAAAATAAAGGGTAGATAACTTTAGAAATTTATACTATGCGAAACAGCCATTGTGAAGGGTATATAAAAGAAATAAATGAATACCAGCAAATGACTGATGAAAAACGCAGCTTAGGTTGCATGATCTCTGTGACTGTGAACACTAAATAATTGTATACAATTGCCATAAAATCTCTGCCTAATTGTGTTAAGTGTCACTTTAAAACCTAACATGACCTTCAAGTCAACATGATTTAGTGAATGTTAAAACTGCATTTTCATTTTTGACAGTAATGAGATTATTTTTCAGACAAAGCTTAAAACCTTATCTACCACTGAATCATTACATGATAAGCAACTGAACATAAATACTGTAAAAACAAATATACAATTGCTATTTAAATGTCTCTTGCATAAGATATTAGATGTTTATACTCTACGGCCTGAAATATTTATGTAAAGGTCAAATAAAACTGCATTCCAAAGGCAACATTTATTAAAGTTTTTATCAAACTGTTCCTACACAAAGGAGGTATCCACACTTAAAAGATTTAGAGTACTAATTTATTTGCATTCTATTATGATGTCAGTGTAACCTGGAACAACATGTCTCAAAATCATTAGTTTCAAAGGATTGTATATGAAAGGTATTTTGAAAGCTTGAAATCATAAATATAAGTTAATAAGTTGCCAAACTAACCCATATTTTAAAGTAAACAGTTTTGCATATTGGAATTTAAAAGATTTTATAATGGGATTGAATACGATATTATTATGATTCTAGATGAGCCAGCTGAAAAAATGTCATTGTGCTATTGCTTATAAGGAGTACTAGTATTCTAATCTTAGCCACTGTTATTCCCAGTAATAATTTGCATTTGATGGAGAAAGAACGTAACAGTTCAGTACTTGGTTGCTTGAAGAATGTGGCAAAATAAGTATTGCCATTTCAGTAACTTCATGCAAACTGTATTCTACTGTTAAGGTGGCTGCATCAAGTAGCAAATTCTGGGGCACAATAAAGACATCAAAACTGTTACTTAATTGGTGTCCGATGCAGGGAATCAGAATGACACTGTGAGCTGATCAGAGAAGTTTCTTTATTGGTAATCGCCCATTTATAGGATGTGCATTCTTCTGGGAATGTTCTTCTGGAGTGTGCATAAGCGCACCATCGTGCCTACCATCCCTGTCCTACTGTCCCCATTTATTCGTACCTGTGTTCATACTCATGTTTATTCTTATGCCTTCTTATGCAGAATTGACAAATCAAATAAATAAATAAAAATAAATAAATAAATAAAGCAGATAAGGGATTCTGGATTTTTTTAGGAGTGGGTGAGGATTTCAAGTCTCCATTGCTTCCTCCCCTGCAGGGATTTCAAGCTAGCCAATCTCTTAACTCCTGCCCACTCTAACTGCAGATTCTGCCACAATTGCTCTATTTTATCGTTATTGAGGGCAATGTTTTTGGTCTTGGGTGTGAAATTAACAGGTGTCGATATGCTTAGGTGGTGAACTTACATCTTTGCTTGAATCTCAGGTCAGAGGCTAAATAGGCAGATCTGACAGACCATCATAGTATGACTGCTTCGAGAGACATGAGTCTGAACAAGATTGACAGGTAATGAGGAGGTAGATTCTGGACGGTGCCTAACATGTTGTACCTACTATGGGCTAAGCAAGGAGATGATCAGCACCTCACCTTTGAAAACATAATGTTCTTGCTCAACTTCAAACCATGCCAGCTATTACAAGGCAAGATATGGACCTTTTAAAGTCTTAAGTGCTTTCTGGTTAATTAATCACTTGACATAATTATGAGAAATAAACCACAGCATTGAAAAGTATTTAATCTATTGTCCACTGCAATACTAGCTATACATACTATAGCAGAATTTTCTCTGAATATTTGGGTTTTCTCTTTTCTTTCATTTTTTACTTTTTAATACAATGGAGTGTTACAAACAAAATTACATAAAGAGCCTCGGGATTATATTATTTGTCCATTAACAGGATTCTCCAAGAACAGAATGGGACCAAATTTGGTGGTGGCGGCGGTCAGAAAAAGGAATACAGAGTTTCAATGTGGGATGAGACTAGATGGGACTGTAGAGGGGAAAAAATATGGAGAAAAAAAATGGTCTAATGCTTTCCAATGGGAGAATCATTGGGTAGCAACTTGGAAGACTGCTGACCATACAATTATGAAACTCCACCTTCCCTAGTAACATGAGCCAGAGTGAAACTGCTATTAAGGGGAAAAACCTGTAAGAATTCTGCATGCTTCCCCTACATATTGTGCTTTAGCAATAATTAATGATATTTAATGGATGTGGCCCTATTGTCTTCAGCCATATCTACAGAGAATGGTCTTTCTGTGTTTGCGTGCATCCTGGGAGTGATTATCCACGGGATATTAAAAGGTACTTCATAATAACTTCCCATGATACTACTAAAATGTGTGACTCTTGAATTAATGAACAGCGAGGTAATAATAACTATACCAATCTTTAGTAAAGGCAACATTTACTCTGTGAACCAACCTAATTCTAAATTAATTACTTAAATTCTTATGGAGTTATAAATTAAGCTACACATATGACAAAATAAAATTATCATGTAGGAGTTTTCATTTTTTTTCCTGCCCAAATTATTTAGGTACTTTTACTTGCATTGAATTTAGCTGAATTCACTGTTTTATCCATTCAATGTTAATATGCTGGTGAAATGTCTTCTTATTCTTTGTTACACATTGATTTTAGAATTTTATTCCTGACGTGGTTAACCCTGAATTTCATTTTTTAATTTTTTTTAGAAGGGTGTGAAAGAATTAAATATTTTCAAGTATTCAAATTGATACTTAAAGAAAAGGATACCATGCTTTTGTTATCTGAGTCACTTCTTTCCATTCCTCCCATTCTAGGATTCTTCCACCCTTCCCTTTGCTTTTTCCTACCTATTTATATTCTATTTCAATGATAAAAGGAACTGATTTGGACAGAATGTCTCCCAAAGTGATTTAAAATCTTTTCTTATCTAAGCAGGACATTATCATTGAAAATACCTTCTGGGAGAAAATGCTGACTTGTTAAGAATTTGCTTTAAATATTCATAATGGCATAAAAATAATGAAACAATTAATTCTAAAATACTTACACTGACATCTTATTCTATTCAACAAGCTTGCTATGTCATTTGTTTAGGAATTCAGTGTTACTTTTTGAAAAGTTGTCTTATTTCTTTTTGAATTACGTTAATTTATGTTTTATATTTATAGGCAGAAGTTGTACCTTGCGGGAGTTTATTCCAGCCCATTAATATTGTCATTCTAAATTATCAATGAACCAGCCCCTGAGATCATTACCTCATATTCTTGGGAAAATTTCAGGTTGTCATTTGCCTTCAGTCTTTCAATGTGATCTGCAAGTTCCAAAATAGGTATTGGTGGATGGCTAGCCATACCTGTTAAAGTAGGAAAAAAATGAAATTGAAAAATAATGAAAGTACTAATACGCAAATAAAAAAAACCATAGCAATTAAAATGGCTATATAATGTGTAAATAGTAAAGATGTTTTAAGGTGATAGAAGCAGGCATATAATTTAGTCACTCAAAGCAAGACATGCTCTGAAGCCAGATTACTAAACAAAATTAAAAAAATCAAGCAATTTTCCCAAACAACCATTCTCTAGTGTTAGAATGACTATATACATATATATATTTATATATATAATAATAATAATAATAATGTATATATATATATATATATAAATATATCTTTACACACACATATATTATGCCAAAACTTAATGAAGTTAGCCAAGTGGAAAGAATGAGATAGTTAGACCTTATGTTCATTTCTCTTTGAATAATGATTCTTAATGTCATATATAATCCCTTGTCTTGAACTGTGTGAAATGGAAATGGTGTTGGACATAGGTGAACAGAACATGAATCGAGGGCAAGAAGAAACCAATCAAAGAGTCCTAAAGAGTTAGAACAGTTGAGACAAAATAACTTATGAGGAAAACTAACTTGAAGAATGAAGGTTACCAGGGTAACCAGAAAAACTTGGTCCTGCAAAAAGAGATTTCAAAAATAAAACAGGGGAAGAACAAAACCTCATGTGTAATTTATAAAATTGAATGAAATGAAATAAATGAATAACTTGGTTCTTAAGAAAGTGGTTACTGTATTTCAAGATTTGGAGAAGTCGATTAAGACAAAGAATAATCTAATGATTTTTCAAAACATGTTACAAAAATTTAGGACATTCACATGCAGCTATGGCTAATCGGAGTAAACATGCATTGCCGCTTATAGACAACAGTCAATAAAGACAAGATTGTACACCAGACATTTAAAGCTTCAAAAATGTTTCCACTAGTAGCAGATTGTAGTGGCAGGGGTTGTACAGAATCGGTTTTGTGAAACACAAACATGCAGTTCACCCTACTTTCTCAGAGAAAAGATAAAAATCTCAACCCCGTCCCTTTATCAACCCCCAGAGATTACCTACAATCTACTTCAGGTGTAAACATCTTTGTCTACAGATGGAAAAACAGTGAACATTGAGAAGGGTCAGGGAAGGAATGGAGTGGGATGAGATGGGATAGAAAAGCAACAGGGTAAATTGGAGACAGGGTAAAGGGGCAAAATGGGGTCAACTAGCATGATCTGCCAAGCTAAAGATTTTAGCAAATCCACAAATGAGTATATATATATTTTCAACTACTCATGGTGGATGAGTTTCCACCCATTCAATGTATTTCCCATATTGTGAGCTCACCTAGAATAGCTTCTTGTAGAGAGACATAAAATTGGCTAGAGTTTTAAACTAGCAAACCCCAGATGTACGGACATTATGTGTAAACAAAAGAAAGATGGCAACTGAAAGGAGGAGTGGGGGGGCTCAAGCTGGAAGCCATATTTTCCACAAGTCAGGCTGTTTCATCACTGCAACTCTGAAAGACGTATTCTACAATAGATAGTTTGCATGATGCTACACAACTTTATGTGTCATGATCAGGACATGATAATATAAAGATATAAATTACATTTGCTATGTCCTTACTAGGGTTATAGAACTCCTGGCTTAATGAAGGAAGGGTCACCACCAGCATGTCATTTAAATCCTGCTGGTGGCACTGAAGATAGCACTACAGAAGATAATATGATGTGGCAGAACTAATTAGATACATAACAGCTCTTTTGATTGTTTGGTAAGCGTACAAAGTGCCCACACATTATGGAAACTACTTTCAGAAAGGAAAACAACAATAGTTTTTATTAATTTGGGAGATGTTTTAGTATGTCTCATATCTCTCATATGGAATATTTAATCTGGGTGATTTGCTTTATAAGTAGCCAACACCTTTTTAAATCCAGATCGAGCATCCCAGTGACACAATGTAGAAAATAAAAAGGCACAAGAAAATGCTAAGCTTATTCAGAAATGGAAGTTGAATAATGGAACATCTAAAACAGTGAACAGAGAAAATAATAGACAAAGATGTTTAGACCTTTTCGAGCGAATCGTGGGAGAGAGTTATTATCATATAAGGACTGAGTGGTAGTTTGGCTAGAGAGGGAGGACACAGAGCCAATCAGGGAAGCGTAGGGGACTGAATTACTGCTCAAAGCTGTAAAAAGTAAAGCCAATTGGAAATGGGAAAGAAATTAGTAACAGCAGCACACCATCATATTAAGTCAGTTTTTACAGAGACCAAGGTATTATTCTGCATGCACAATACAATGTGGACATTCAGAGCTGAGAAAAAGACAGAAAGGTCAAACTACCCTAATTTGTTCACATACAGGACCAAACAGATTAGTGGATCATATTATAGCAGAACTAGATCTCAATACTCAATTTTATATTATTGAAAACTGAGACATCACTGATATGAAATAATAGATAAGTTATGAATAATAAGCCTCAAATGCAGGCCTATACAAAAATAACAAAATATTCAATGGTGCTCACTCTTTAGTAGAGATAAGTAGCCCAAGATGTTAAAATCATGTCCCATGATTTTAACTGTTTTTATTGTATCCATATTGAAACATCTCACACAAGAATTCCTTCTGTACTTTGCTATTTATATGAGCATTATTCTTCTACAGGGAGGCATTTGATTCTTATCAAAAATGCGGTACACAATTTGTTCGCTTGTTTAAGCAGAAGGGATACGTTTATTTAAGAAGAAAATTAAACCACTTCTAGAATCAACCATCTATTATTATTATGTTTATGAGTTACATAAAATGAAGCCTTTTCTTGAATTTCACAATAATCTCATCAAAGGAAATAAGTAAAAAAGTAATACAAATGTGTGTGGTTTTCTTTCTTTCTTTCTTTCTTTCTTTCTTTCTTTCTTTCTCTTCTTTCTTTTCTTAAATTTCCACCTTTTATTTCATACCCACTGTTTATTTATCATTTATACATTCTAAAGCATACTGCATACAGATGAGTATAATTTATAGTTATTTAGCTTTAAAATGAATTTGCTTTTTTGCTATACAACTGCAACTAAAGGCCAAGTAATGATCAAGAAATTCCAACTGGTAATGGGCTTCTGCATTCAAGAGTCCATTTTAACTTAAATACTGCAGAATACAGATGGCTTGATGTTATGGATTTGGAAAGCATCCACTGTTGATGCATATTTGCATGACAATGTATCCTAAGAGCATTTTTATTAACAGATATGGGTGGAACAGCATATGCCAATGTTTTCTTCCATCCATACTGCCCCATTATATTAAAAGAGAGATGGGAAAATATAAATCAAACAACACAGAAATGGAAATTATGTAGCTCTGGTACAAGCCACACAATAGCAAAAACATGCATCAGATTTCATTGTCAAGCAGCCCATTTGCCCAGGTATATTAGAGATACAGCATTCTTCAGTTGCTAGCTACATTTATTCTCTGGTGGTACATGCTTCTGAAGAGAGTGATAATTTTATAACGCACATACAAAAGCCATGATATATGCAAACAAAAGCACACAAGCAGTAGCAGCATTCTTGCCATTCATCTCAAGGATTAAAAATGCTAAATATTCACATTTGCTCAGCTTCCCATGGGGAACAAAGGTAAGAAAGCAAATACACCTTAAGAACAGGTTCGCTGAAGATGGGTTTAATGGATATATATCATCTCTTGGGGTTAAGCAGCTTACTGATTATTTTCAGAAAACATCCTCAAGAGGTTGTCTTAAATTCTTCCCCAGCCTATTATAAACTACTCCACTTTTAACCTTATCCCCCCCTTTTGCTGTATGAACGATCAAGGATGCTTTCTATATAACACAGATTCTGAGATAGTCAAAGGCTGGGTTCTGGCCACCTTTTCTTGGCCACGTGTGGCTGCTGCAAGGATGCTCCCTTTCATTCAGGTTGCTGGGGGTCTCCATTATTGGCTACTTTAGATTTGAGAGCAAAAAGAGTGTGAGGACATCTGGTCCCATAGAGGTGCCTGCCTATATAATGCCTGATCCGGGCTTTGCAATGCATACGTCAAACGTTACTTAGACTGCTTATATACATGTGTCTAAAAGACACATGTCGTATCTCAAAAGACCATTAGACTTGGGTAAAAAAAAATAGACATAGCAGCATTGATTTCGCCTTCTGACATCAATCAACACTGCTCTTTTGACAGGGTGCTTTTTTTTTTTACAATAAAGAGAAACAGGTAGAGTAACACCATGGACAGATTAAGACTTTACATTATATCACCCTCAAGAGGATGGACATGTCCAAAAACATGTGTATGTTATCTGTTATCATATATATCTGCCACAGTTTACATTTTTTGATATGGTATCTGCTTGTTACACAAGTGACTTTGCATATGGACACGGCTGGAAGAAACAAAGAAAGGTAAGAGAAATGCTACACTCATCACATCTGATCGAGGTTGTGATCAAGGTTTTGGTTTAAGAAATACAAGAGGAAGGTGGCAAGAAATTGCCTTCCCTTGACACATTTTACATTTGAATCAGGCTTTTTGTATGCATGTAGTCTAGGCATCAAGGGATGACTGGATCAATATGTACAATCTCAATCCTGCTGCTCATGGATTCATTTGACGTAGATTTAATATTTAAGAAGAAGAGATTTATTAATTCATAACTTAAATTTTAGGAATGAGCTTTTCTTTTGGCTCTTTTTTGATTTTTCATTTTTTAAAAATTAAATTACAGTTGTGGTGCTGCAAATATAAACAATATTAAAACAATCTGGTTACTTCTATCAGCAACTTTTGCAATGTTTCTTTTTGAATCTTTTTTCTGTGATTTTCAATTATGATGGATCCAAAACGCCTATAATCTATAATGGTTATATAACCTCCAATAATGAAAAAGCTGCAGTTCACGGTATGTTCCAAAAATTTAGTGAAGGTTCCTCTCAAGGAAGAGACTGTGAAAGTCATTTGAAAATTCTCCTTCCTGTAGTCATAAATACCACATGGAATTGCAAAAGAAATAATGAGAATTTGGATATCTACCCCTGCAGTATGGTCTCGACCATATCATCTGTGAATACAAAACTGAATCCAGCTTAGATATTTTTAAATAGACATGACTCAATTGGCTTGCCATGTGCCCTTTTACTAAGATATTAGTTCTATTCAGACATTTGAAACCAGTATAAACTAGCATCTGGTTACTTCTGAAGAGTTAGAAGTGGTAGTAGTATGTATTGGACATTGCCCCTCTTCATGTGGACAGAGAGGCCTTTACATTTATCACGCTAACTGTGAAAAAGAAGAACAAAGGGCAAATTTACTGACTGCATTCTCCTTTTACCTTTTCATATGTTGGTTAAGTGAATTTCTTAATGTCTGAAAAGCAATTTTCAATTCATTTTGTTAAAAACACAGGTACTATATGGAGGAAGACTGAGGAAAAGTCATTAATTTACTCATTGAAAACTTTTGTACATTACTTCTCATTAAAAAGTCTCAAAGTGCTCAATTTTAAAAATCTCAAATTGTGTTGAATTTCCCGCCATATTGAAATTTATTATAGAGACATGAGTAAGATTAGAAAGCTGTGAAACGATCATTAAATTCAAAGCGGCAGTAATAATTCCAACTGTCTCTGATAGTTCTTCAGTTGTTGCAATGTTGTTCAACAAATAATTCGTTGCAACTTTTGGGTTTTACTTTCCTTTTTACCTTAACCCTTTTCATTCATCATGTCTTCATTGTTCTTTTTGTATTCTCATACCAAAGTAAAATATGTCAAGGAGTCAAACTAAATTTGAAAAACTGAGAAGACAAGATTGTTCTCGTTCTCAGAAAACGTATTTTAGGTTAAACTCAGGACTTTCATTGTGCATAAGATAAATTGCACTTTGGATGATTTAATCCAGGAGTACCTACTGCTTGTAGAATTACTGAGCTGCATGGGTCAGGCAGGTGATATCAAAGGTTTCTCTGTTGTATGTAAGTATTGTTTGCTTTACTTAATGTAAACATAAAAGCCATGCCTGTAGGATTTGATCTACGATGGTAGTTTACATACAGGCAAATAATGGAGTGATAAGCATGCATGAGTAAATGGATTTCCAACTGAGAACTGGTCGTAAGAGAAGCAATATAGGCTTTTAACAATATGTATATCTAGTATACATTCATATAGCATATATTCAGTGCTAATAATTCAATACAGAAAGCTTAATTTACTTAATACATAAAGTTACTGTATTTTCTGTACAGCATGAAAGCTGCAATGCTGGTATAATATACAGGTAGTCCTCGACTTACGACCACAATTGAGCCCATAATTTCTGTTGTTAAGTGAGACATTTGTTAAATGAATTTTGGCCCATTTTACAACCTTTCTTGCCAGAGTTGTTAAGTGACACTACTGTTAAGTGAATCTGTCTTTCCTTTGATTTTACTTGTCAGAAGGTCACAGGACACTGCAACCGTCATAAATACGGACCAATTGCCAAGGGTCTGACTTTTGCATCATACGACCATGGGGCTGCTGCCATAGTTGTAAGTGTGAAAAAAAATGACCGTTAGTCACTTTTTTCGGTGCTGTTGTAACTTTGAACAGTCACTAAATGAACTGTTGTAAGTCAAGAACTATCTATAGTTATTTCTTAACTAACCACTTTCTTTTTCTCTTGAGCCTTTTAATGGTTTTTCCTATTACCTTTGGCTTTTTTCCCTTCCTTCTGGTGTTGTACATATTTAAAGAATTTTAAATCCTCATCAAGATGAGACTCTAATTAAGACAGTACATGGAACATTTGAGGGAGGGAGGACATGATTATCCTGAATTTATGAACACCATTAAATTTCCCACTAGTCTATCTCATAACTATGGACTTCTAAAAATAACGTTAATTAAAGACGAAATATGATTAATTTGGTACATCTCACTAGCATAAATCCAACAGGAAAGAACAGTTTGAAGTAGATTTTTTTTTAAAAACACCTCAGTCTTTAATAATCAACAGAAGCAACATAATCAAAGGTAAAAAAAAAAATCATACAGTATTTACTCCTATGAAATTATGAAACACCAAAACCATCTATGTTGATATGTTGTTTAAATAATTAAAATAGGATATTTGCAAATTACCTGGAGTTTGAAAATTTAGGCGTCTTAGCTCTACTGGATCTGTGGGATGATGTGAAGGGATTTCTTTATTGTTGGGGATACTGTCCTTTCTAGAGCCTGTGTCTGCCCTTTTCCTGCATAGAGAAAGTGAATACAGTCATTCAGGTGATTAATCAAGAATGTACTCATTTATTATTGATATCACTACCCCTCTGGCCAAAGCCACATTAGCAACCCATCATTATGTACTTTCTGATATATTGTTTTTGGTATACACTTAGGATTTTAAAACATCAACACAGAAACCAAGTTCTGTAGAATCAATGAAAATGACACAATTATGTTAATAGAATAATCTGTTACGAAACACACTGCATGGGTTTAATTTTTTGGGTGAATGTAGGACAATCAAAAGATAATTAAATATGCCTGGAGACTGATAAAATTAAGAACAATCAGAGTACCATTAAATGTTACAAGTGCACTGGTTTCAATAACATTTGCACATGTTTAATCTCTGGAATGAACCCAGTGGTTATTGAAATCCCAAAATTTATGGAACCTTAAATTTAGGGCTTTTCTAAAAGTATTTGAAGAAAAGAATTTTGCTTCATGTTCAAACTATTGTCTATTGCTTCATTCCTTGGCAGATCCATATTCTGAATTGTACCATTTTATTTAAGATGATGCAAGCTGATTTTATGCTAGGACTAGCAATACCCAAAAGATGAATCTGTATGATAGAACAGGAATCTTGATTATTTTATACCATATTTACCTGATAATGAGATAAATATTTTATTTCAAATAATTACTTGTAAATTGGGGTCACCTTTTTTTTCCTGATGATGTGGTTGAAAAGTGAATTGATATGAAGCTGAAATGTCTTCTGATGTTGTTACTGGGAGATATCTTTGAGAATATGATTATATTATATGACCCTAACCTTGCTTGGTCTCTGGTGAATTTCAATACTAAACACACTTTTTTCCCTTGTCTACCTATTTAATCTCCAGGTAATTTTGTTTTCTTATTTCTCTTTGTTTCCCTGCATCCACCTTTCTTCTTGTTCTATTTTGCTGTTTCTAGTGGAAGAAGGAAAGCAAGAGTGGGTGTATTTACTTGTGTTTCTGTGCATGAATATGTGCTCACATATGTCCATGTGAAAGGATAGATGATATAGTAGAATACAACAGTTAATTTTATAAATGGGATAGCTTATTTTACAGGCTATTAATTTTAGTCAGTAGCTTTGAATTCAATCCATGTATGTTTGTTTAGCCCTCTCTTTTTTATTTTTAAGTGTAGCTTTAAGCAGGCTTTCAAACAAATATATGAATATGTGTAAACATCTACTAAAGTACCAGAGCATATTGTATTCCAGGACCAGTTTCAAGTTTAATCTTAAATCCACAAAATGGGTATCTGGGCAGTGAGCAGGATTTTTTAAAGCTTTTTTTTTCTGTTTAGCCTTCATTGTTTTTTATGTTTCATCTTCCTTTGGGGGGAGAAATATCTTAAACTTCAGGTCTGCCTCCTTTTCCAAACAGTACATTTGTTTGGATTCCTTTAGGCTGACAAATATTCTGTTTGGAAACTCAAACAAGCTATTTTTAAACTGTTTTCTCATTTTCCCTTTTCTGAGAAAACGGAAAGCAAGTTTTTTTTAAAAGAATTATCTCACCTGTCAGGTTTACTGCTCCATTATTAAGCGGCAGAAAAAAGAGAGAAAAAAGTTGAATGTTAGTTGGCCAATGGCAAAGTAAGTTACCGTGACAGAAAATGCTCTTTCACAATTAGGGTACAGATCTAATAGTCCCTAACACCTTACTGAATTTGATGTAAACATTCTCTAAGAAAAAGAATCTCTTTGGAGTAAAGAAACAGAAGTATCACATTTCTTCTGCTGTCTAGCTTTGCCTCTTATAAAAAACAAATAAAGCCATCTACTTTTTCCCCCTCTTAAGAATATATTATTTTCCCTGGTAGAAAACATGATTTCCCCCCCTAGCCAGTTCTCAAACATGGAACGAATTTATATAGCCACACATGGTAATGTCAAAAAGAACGAACAGCATGATGATAACAGTGTCAATTGGTAAGAGATGAAACTAAAATGAGGCACCTGAAAGCATAAATTGCAAAATCTACTCCTTGATTCCAAGAAAAGAAAATTACACTGACAATGAGATTGTATTCTTTCCTGAGAAATTGTATGGATTTTTTTTACAGAAATCTAGAAGAGACGTCTGGCCTGGATGATACCTTCATCTATTAAGAATGAAATACTGATTTTATTCAATGTCTAAAAAGAATCCTTTACGTAAGGAAGCTTCTTTTTTAATCTAGAAATGTTTTCAACGCAATTAACACTTCTAAAGCCTGCCCTTCTCTATACACTATTTTGTAAACTTACCTTTTATAAAGTAGAATAGCTATAACAATACAGATGATAAATACAACTGCAAGGACTGGTCCTACAACCCAGATTAAACCCTCTTCCTCTTCTGTAATTGGCTGGGGATTAAGATCCACTGATACAACTGTTTCAGAATATGGACTGGTTGCAAACATGGTCTGGATGGGAGAAAAATCTGACTTAATAACATAGTGGGGAACGCAAGACATTCTATTGCATATATATTTAGAACTAGCCACAACGAACTTTGTTGCCTTCTAACAGTTAAAGATATAGTTTGGCAAGACTTTTCAAACAAAAGTAGAAGAAGGATTTCTGAGATGATCATTCTCAAACATAAGTATAATTGTGAAAGAATATTAAAGTAAGAAGACTTTTTGCAATTAACAATATACCTGGGAAAAACAACTACAATAAGCCTTTAACTAAAATGAATTAAAATCAACAAAGCCAACCCAGTAAATACATGTGATAGGTTAACAACCAATTTGGAAAAAAAAACCATGTAACTTGCAAATTGAAATGTTAATATTGGCTGCTTTTCTTTCCCAAAAGCCTCTTTCCTTTCCTTTTTTATTTTTAAAAATATATTAAAGTTAAAATAATTCAAACGTGTAACAAACATATGAAACAGATAAATTGCACAACAGTACAATTAGTTATTTAAATCAATTCAGGAATTCTAATTTTCCTTACAATATTTTCTAATTCTGTTACATTTCACTGCTGGTGAGTGGCAAAATACTGTAATTAAAGAAGTTAACTTTGCATTTCTTCATTAGTTCCTGTTTTCCAAAAATGTTTCATAAAGAACAACATTGTCTGGACAATATGGTTTGAGACAAGAAAGAAGAAAGATTAAATATAAAATTCATGCCTTAGTAGTGATCAGGTATTTCAAGAAGCAAAGCAGAAAATATACTATATGGTTAAAATGAGGAGACCAACTGTTTACTCTGAGAAATGGAAATACTTAAGAGTTAAAGCTACCATTATTTTCTATGCCACTGTCTTTAGTATATGTTGTATTCAATCATTACCCCTTAATTTGGGAACAAACTGTATATGTACATGTGAATGATATACAATATAGCTAGAATAAACACACATATTCACAGTTTGATGATGACATATCAATATGGGAAGGCAAATAGAGACAGAAGCAAAGTGTGGAGTTGTGCACACTTGCTGCTTCATTGTGTGTTGACCTAAGTGGTGAGATTAGCTTCACCCTTATGGCTTTTTGGAAAACCCTGAAAATGTGGTTTCCCCCCCAATAAAAATAGCATCCCACAAATAGAAAACTTGTACATTGGTTGCACTATATTATGGTATCTTAATTAACTCCAATCTTGGTTTTACCTGCATTGATATTTAATTGTTTTAAGTGTTTATATTTGATTTTAATGCTTGGTTTAAGATTCCCCTTGTATAAGAAGGGTGACTATCTAAATTAGATAAAATAAATAAATAAATCCAGATTCTTTAAAATGCATATGGAAAAAATATCCTTATAACATAGGTCATCCGACACATGTAAACATTTTTTTTTAGCATGTAGAGAACATGGCCCAAAGCATGAGCATTTAGGAGGGCGGGAATGAAACCTGCAGCCAACTTACTGATTCTGAGTGTTCCATCACAGCTAAAATAAAGACAACATATTCTTGGCCGTTTTGGAGCTGCTTGTTCTCAAAACCACCATACTGTTTCTTATCCCCCAGGGTGAATTCAGTAGGGAGAACTTCAAAGTGTGCTGCAATATATGGCTTTAAATCTGCTTCTCTCCCCAAACGAATGCTTCTGCGTTTTCGTGCTATCTCTTTCAGTAGCTTTAGGGTATAAAAGAAAAAAGAGAGAGAAGCAAAAAATGGAAAGATAACGGTAAATAGAATTAAACTAAACACCACAGGGTGATTAAAAAATATTAATATAGTTTTAAGAACTATAAATTTTGTAAACCATAATGTGATTTATAATTCTGTTGTAACCCTATGCACATTTACCTAGGATTATGCCTTACTGCATTCAATAAGATATTTTTTTAATAAACATAAATATAGAAATATAGATGAATATCATGCCTTCTTAAAGAGCCACACCAGATAAGAATCAAAACAGGTTTTAATACTGAACTTTATGATCCCTTCTAGTAACAAACTATTAAGCAGTTTTTCAGAAAAGCTGAATGATTGATATTTGATGAATATGTGATTTAATTATCTTAAATAAGAGACCACACAGTATTATACTGTATTCCTTTTATCACATTAATGGTTCTTAGTAACAGAATTGGGTTAAAATATTAATAAAACATTATTCTGTCCATTCTACATTAATTCATTGTGAATTTTCTGAGCAGTAGTAAACCATAATTAAAACAGCACTGGTTTAACAATCCCAAATTTATCACAGGGGAGAAATGAAAATTGACAAACAGCAGTGGTAAGAGCATTGCCTCTGGAAGCAGATGTTGCTCTGTTTATTTAATAAAGTCTCTTTCACTTTAATAAAGTCTCTTTTAACAGCAGGGAATAAGCTAAAATATTAGTATGCCTGAGAATATAGAAAAAGGATGGGATTGTTGCAGAACCAAAATATCTCAATCTGTAGTTTTGCCCAATAATCATTTCAGGTAGTTCTCAACTTACAACAGTTCATTTAGTGGCCATTCAAAGTTACAACGGCACTGAAAAATGTGACTTAGGACCGTTTTTTCAGTTATGACCTTTGCAGATTTCCCCATGATCATGTGATTAAAATTAAGATGCTTGGCAACTGATTCATATTTTGACGGTTGAGGGTTATGTGATCACCTTTTGCAACCTTCTGACATGCAAAGTCAATGGGGAAACCAGATTCCTTTAACAAGCAGGTTACTAACTTATCAACTGCAGTGATTCACTTAATAACTGTGGCAAGAAAGGTCATAATATGGGGCAAATGCAGGAGTTAAATTCAGCAGGTTCTAGAGAACCGGTAGCAGAAATTTTGAGTAGTTCGGAAAACCGGCAAATACCATCTCTGGCTGGCCCCAGAGTGGGAAGACAATGGGAATTTTGCAGTATCCTTCCCCTGCCACGCCCACCAAGCCACACCCACAGAACCGGTAGGGAAAAATGTTGAATTTTACTCCGGGCAAATGTCTTACTTAACAACAGAAATGTTGGGTTCAATTGTGGTTGTAAGTTGAGGACTACATGTACACCACAGAAAGTGAAACCTGGCTCTAGGTTGCTGACTAAAAACTATGTATTGTTTTCAAGCAGTTAATGTTCTTTAGAAACACAAAGATAAATGTAATACAAAAATATAGCATTTTTGTTTTTTTAAGATATTAACTGATTAAAATAAAAAATGGATATAATCAGCATAGCCTCTTACACTGTCAACTGCTTGCTTCAACACAGGGCACAGCATTTAAACTCACTAATTGACAGGATAGTACAGTGATGGCTAACCTTTTTGTTTCTTTTGCGGTAAAAATGGCAGCACGTGCACTAGCGCGTGCACACATGGCAGCACACAACCCCCCATGCACACTGCACTGCGCATACGTGCGCCCCCCCATTGGGCCATTTTTCACCCTTCAGAGGGTGAAAAACGGCCTAACGGACTTCCGTTTTACTCATTGAGCTGTTTTTCACCCTCCAGAGGCTTCAGGGAAGCATCCTGAAGCCTCTGGAGGGTTAAAAATGGCCCAACAGCCAAACCGGAAGTGACTTCGATTTGCCTGTTGTGCCTGTTGTGCCATTTTTCACCCTCCCGGGGCTTCAGGGAAGCATCCTGAAGCCTCCAGAGGATAAAAAACGGTCCAACGGGCAACCTGGAAGTAACTTCAATTTGCCTGTTGGGCTGTATGTTACCCTATGGAGGCTTCAGGGAAGCCTCCTGAACCTCCGGAGAACAAAAAACGTCCCTACAGGCAAACCGAAGTCACT
>JANHFT010004051.1:52459-62732 GCA_032467955.1 Pseudoxenodon macrops
GTTGGGCTGTAAGTTACCCTATGGAGGTTTCAGGGAAGCCTCCTGAACCGCCGGAGAACAAAAAACGGCCCTACAGGCAAACCGAAGTCACTTCCAGTTTGCCTGTTGGGTTGTTTTTTTACTGTCCGGAGGCTTCAGGGAAGCGTCCTGAAGCCTCCAGAGGGTGAAAAATGGTCAAAAAATGAAGCCCAAAAATCAGCTGACAGGGCAGCGCCTCGCGTGCCCTCAGAAATGGCTCCACATACCACCTGTGGCACGCGTGCCATAGGTTCGCCATCACTGGGATAGTCTGTTGAGACCCACCAATAAACTATCTTCCTTCCTTCAAGTAAAGGCTGCAACATTTATAGCTAATTCACCTCAGAGCTTCCTATTTAGATCAGATTGGGCTCAATTGCCAAGTCTTACTTAATCATTTCATTGAATATTTTTTAATATCCCAATACATTGTATTATTTTACCCTATTTTATATGATATGGTCAATAATATAAATGCGACTAAAACCAAAATGTTTGGATCTTAGACAAAAAATAAGCAAATAACCAAATGAGTAGCAGAAACAATACAACCAATTATACTGCAAGGCTTCAGAAATGAAAGAACAGGGGCCTTTTGAGGTCTAGGAATATAAACAAAGCAACAGTCTGCAATACTTTAAAGCATTTCCATCAGATGTTACTGATCCAGTCTCTTTATAAATACATTATTCCTAAAGCTCTCCTAAAGTAGTCCTGCCACTTCTGATTTTTCCATTTCAGTCTTACATCACAATTCTAAAGGCAACTTCTGGAAAGCAAAGACCGCTGATTTTAGCAGGCTTCCAATAAGCCGAAGCTAGCAGAATAATTTGCTTTTTTGTTTCAAATGAAACTTAGGCCTTTGCAGATTTCACGTGAACAACCTGAATGTACAATGCCAATTAGCCTGATTAATAATATATTTGAAAATTAAGACTGAATGGTCAAATATTAGTACAACAACTGGCTGTTTTACTACTAAGTATAATTTTGTCTTATGCTTATATTTTCCAATTTGTCGGCTAAGATGTTGTGTTGTAACCTTAACAAGGTTACATTGGGAAACTTGGAGAAGCGTGCTTTTGATGTAGAAGACTGAGATTCTAGATTAAAAATATGGCAAAACTTTTGCGAGACGTTGGGAAACCATGTATCAAACATGAGTTAAACCAATGGCTTACAAAATGGCTTTTTCACTACAGATAGTCCTCACTTAATGACCAGTTGCTTAGGAACCATTTAAAATTATGACAGACTCACCAAAATCTACTTATGACCTGGTTCCAGAGTTTTGACGGCTGCCACCCTCTGTGGTCATATGACCGCATTTTGAGTGCTTAGAAACCGGCAGGATGTTATGGCCGGTTGCAGCGTTCTGCAGTCAAGTAACCACGATTCATGGTGGGAGGGTTTGTGTCAGTTTTCATCCTCAGTTTTAAGAAAAGGCTCAGTTTCAGAGACTATGTTGATGAATGTCAATATCATAATCTCTTCCTCTAGCATGGAGGCAATTCAAATTTGAATTTCACTATCTTACTACAATACATACATTTGAATATTTGTCCCAAAATGCACAAAATTTCAAATACATTTTCATCAATACAGAAGCTTCCTACAACAATCACTCTTTGATTAGCAACGTATGTCAAATGGTCACAGGCCCTGTACTGAGAGATAGCTGTACAACTTAAAGCAAATATAAATAATTATCTCTAGTGGTTGAAAGACTTCACCAAACTGTTTTATTTACAGAAACTTGGCCTTGTGGATTCAGGGAAGTAGAAATTCTCTCCCCTGTCCTTATATGGTGCCCTTTCTATGTTGCCCCGAGACATACTCTGATCATCTCAATCATTTCCAAATACGAAGGCCATATAGATACATTTTATGTTTATTCTTTTTTAAGGAATGCTAACCCTATTCTTTCATATCAGGTGTTCAAACATTAACTATGCAAACCTTTAATTAGATATGTTGCTGTATTATTTTTTCCCCTTCCATAATAACAAATTGCTGTATATTTCCCTTCCTACTGTATTTTTTATTGTAATAATGGCCATAGAACTGTAATAAAGACATTTCATGAGCAATATAAAAAAGCAATATATGTTTTCCTAATAGATGCGGTATTTTTCAGTTAGAATAGTTATACAATTCTGAGTTTGAATATAGTTTGGAGATGTACAGCCACACAAAAATTGAGACAAAGTGAATTTTACCTTCATTTTTATGTTTTTATTCAGAGGTTTTATTCAGCAAATGTCCTTTTTAATCTGAATAAATGTCTTCTGTTTGGAACCTGTTCCTGGGATAATTAATTTGAATTGAATAACTTCTGAATTACTGCTGCTATTTAAATGAAAACACTACTGTGTGTTGGCAAAAAAATTGCTGAAAATATACGTAAACATTTTATATTTCTTTTTTCCCCAAGATTACCTTTGTTTTCAATTTTCTAGTCATTATTTTTTCTTTTAATTTTTATAAGGAAAAGAATGACTAGAAAATTGGAAATAAAAAAGAAATAGGAAACATTTAGGTATATTTTCAATAATACTTTGCTCATCTGCACCGGACTAGTTGCTGCTGGCATTGTGTTTTATTGTCCTCTCTTTCCCAAAGCCACAAATTAGGTATGAAAAAAGAGTAACATCTGCCAGTGCATATGGGATCTGAGCAATGCAGAGCTCCATGCAGAAAATACGTTTTCAATGACTTTAGTGTTGAGTTTGAATTGATCACCACTGGACACCTGGAATTCCAGCACTGATTATAGCATTCTTGTTGGTAGAAGAATGCCATTCCCATAATATCATCCTACCAGCTGCTCTCTTGTAAGAAAGTAATCCAAAATAGATTCCTCTTAAAGATTGTTTTCTCAGTAGTCCCTTAAAATTTTCTACTCCATTGTTAATTATTCCTGGAAAAATATGGGGAAGATCCTATCTTTACTAAACCTTTCTGAATTAGTTGAAATTGTATCTTATTACCTTTTTTGTATGTTATTACCTTATTCTACTGCACCAAAAGGAGTCGGAAGTCAATGTTTTTCTTTTTCCCTTTATCCTACACTTTTTCCTCTTCCTCTTTTCCTTCCCTGTTTTCCCATTATTTTCATTTTTCTTTATTTCTCTGTATTTTATATTTTGATAAATTAAAAAAATACTATAACATTTCTGAATTGTCAAATTATTTTCACGAATTAACACATCACAACATAAAACGATTATGAAAATGGTTTTGTTCTGAATAGCAGTAGCACAAATACAAATAATGTACAGAAATTCAAGGCTCTTGATGTACTGTATTGTAATCTGTTATGACTGACATGCTGGTCAATGGAATTTTGCAATACAATTTGTTTCCCCAAATATTTCATTATACACATGTGAAATCTATATACAGGACTAGAAGCTGATCACTTGCTTCACTTCATCCCTCTCAGCTCTGCTCGCTCCTCTCCTACATAATTATATCTTTTGACTCCAGACTGGCCAAGTGAGGCTATTCAAGTTCTGTCACAAAATGGCTAGGGATGTTAAACCTTGGATAGAGTAACACTTTCCCATTCAAGAGTACAATTTGAGGATATTCCTGACTCCCAGCTCTTGCTTAATGAGCAGGTGGCACCTACAGACAAGAAGACCATTATATAGCTTAATCTAGTGTGCCAGTTGTGTCTTTTCTAAATTCTCTCTTTTCCTTCAGAGAGTTCTAGTCACCTCGTAGCACAATTATATCAACATATTCTTCAAGGGATTGAAAGAGTCTTCGAAAGCTTCAAGTAGTCCAGAATGCGATGGTATGGTTAATGATGGACATGTCTCAGTATGCACATGTGATACTCTGGTTTTGTAACCTCCACTAGTTGCACATTTGGTTCCAAGTGTGATTCAAGCTGCTAGTTATGACTTATAAATCCTTTCATGATTTATAACCCTACAGAGTATCAGGCCTGGTGACTTGAAGGACTTTAGGGTCTTCTTCAGAGGTGGGTTCCTACCGGTTCGGACCGGTTCTACCAAGTAGGTAATAGACCGCTGGTGACATCAGAGAGCCGGTTCTGCTCTGTGGGCACCGCTATCTTTTTTTTAAAAACTTTTTTTTGGGGGGAAAAATATTTTTGAATTTTTTTCCGATTTTTTTCTTCTGTGCATGCGCTGAGTTTCTGGCACTGTGCAGGCATTACCATCTTGTTTTCGGCCTTTTTTTAAAAAATCAGGGCTTTTTTCTACTGTGCATGCGCATGTGCGCGCACAAGGCACGCCCACGCGATGCGGGACAGTGAACCGGCGGCGAGGTAAGTTAGAACCCACCACTGGTCTTCTTAGCCAGTCAATAGGGCAGGATTGGTGCACCCTAGGTTTGTTTGATTATGTGTTGCCATCACTATTTATTTATTTATTTTGTCAAGCGTATATATGATTACAGACAAAGTATAAACATAATTGTGAACACATAAGATGTATAAGCTTGGTTATGAGTAGATGAGATGGTTACGAATACATGGGGACATTAGGACAGGCACACTGGTGCGCTTATGCATCCTCCTTACAAACCTCTTAGGAATGGGTTGAGGTCAACGGTAGACAGTCTAAGGTTAAAGTTTTGGGGTTTGGGGAAGAAATCACAGAGTCAGGTAATGTATTCCAGGCACTGATACTGGATACTGGAAACATGATTTTGCTGTCGCAGTGCCTGCCTTCTAGAATTAGGTGTCCCCCGAAATCTCAGTAAAATGGCATTCTGGAGGGCCTTAAAGACCCAAGTTTTGCCTGGACCCTTTGCTGGGAATGTGATACATTTTAATTGCTTTTTAAATTATTGTTAATTATTTTATGTTGTGAAGTACCTAGAGTCAATTTGAAGTTAGGTAGCAAGTAATGGAATGAATGAATAAATTTAAATGTATAAAATTATGCATCATGATTTTTAACTTTAAAAAATCATCATCCCTCTATAGCAGGGGTGTCAAACTCAAGGCCCAGGGGCTGGATTCGGCCCGTGGAGTGCTTAGATTTTGCCCGTGGGGCCACCCTGGAATCAGCAAAGGTCTGGCCCACAGTGCCTCTGCCAGTGAAAACAGCTCTGTAGGACTGTCTGCTGTTTTCCCGAGCTCCATTTTCATTGGCAGAGGGTTGCAGGAAACCATTCCAGCCGAAAATGGAGCTCGGAAACCCGTTTTCGCTTGCAGGTTTAATGTGCTCATCCTGGCCACATCCACCCCAGCCCCCCAAGGTCAAACACAACACTGATGCAGCCCTCAATGAAATTGAGTTTGACACCCCTGCTCTACAGTATCATGTCATATAACCTTTGTAATCAAGATAGGTTAACTTTATTGATATAAAACACCTCAACCTATGAGTGAAATCAGTAAAAAAATTGAGAAGCAATATGAGAAAACCTAAAGAGAAACCACCACTAACAAAGATAATACTGTTTGTATCTGTTGTACAAAGACATTAGCCGTTGCATAATGGAGAAGAAAATCACATTCGAAAGATGACAATTGCATCTAAGACTTAACAAATTTATTTTTTCAAATACCTAATAATACTAGTTTAAGTCCAGCCAGTCTTCTTAATAATATAAAGTTATGAATTTCTGCAAAATGGGTAATAACACTGTTTCTGATCAGCCTTGTACACAATTCAATCAATCGCTGCATAGATGTTCCTTATTTGAATACTTTGGATACTGGATACCAAGTATTAAAAAAGGTGGTTAAAAGCTCATAAACCTTTACTTCCAGACATTCCAAAACTGATACTGCAAAGTTTACTAGGAAAAATATTTGCATTCTCTATTCTAGCCACACAAATATTATTAGAAAGTTATCCAATTGCCTTTGCATGTAAATCTATCCAATTAACACATTTTACCATAAGAAAAAAACATCAGAACATCCTTCCCAACATCCATTTTATTTCCATATATCAAAAAAAAATATGGAAATAAAAGGTCATATTTCTGTTCTTGATAGGGTCAAATGTAATCAGGATTAAATGATTCCAAACTTTCTTTGAAAATAAGTGATTTAAGAATCAACTTTTGTAGCCATGTCCAATGAATATATAGGTGAATATTATACCAACCTTACGTAAGTATCTCCTCTAGACAGGACTGGTATTTTTAAATTCTTCCTCTCTTTCTAAAGTAAGATGTATTTAGAAGAAAAAATAGACAAAATCTAATGATCTCAAAATATCAAAATATTGGAAGATTCTAATGTCACTGACTAATTATTTCATTATAAGAATATTAGAAATTGACTAAATGCATCATCTGGCTCAAAAACGTAGCTCTTATTCTGAGAACATGAAGGTGTTTTTTTGTTTTGGTTTAGGTTCAATCTGGAGTGTAAGGAACAAGAGTTTAAAAATAATAGATACACTTTCTAATTAGAATATTTCAGCATAGCTGAGACAGGTAAAGAGACTAGGAGGGAGGTCAAATGTTAAACTGCAGAGCAAATTGCAATTTAGCATTTGATTCAGCTTTAGCAAATACCCCATTAATGAACCAGACCTTTATTGGAGTTCATATCAGTGGTGATTATAGTTTTGCTGACAAGTCATTTTGTTTTCTGCATTATGCCTTACAATCAGCAAGGAATAAAATATTAATGACAACAAAGATCAGACAGTTTATGTGCCTCATTGCAACTTAATGTATTTTAATTTACGTAATTAGCTTTTTGTGTTTGCTCCCAGGAAATAACTCCAATATAAATGACAAAGTATTAAAAAAAAAGTCAACTTGCTGACATGAATACATTAATTGGACACAACCATTAAGAAGACTGCTTCAATCAGAAAAAGGTTTCTCTGGGTAAAAAAAGAGCTAAAATAAACAAAGGGTACCTCATCTAATTCCATTTCATCTGGGCTCTCGCGTGGTTTCATGAATTTTCCATCTGATTTCTTTATCAAAGGTACAATTACTATATAGTAACCTCTGCAAATGAAAAAAAATGTAACAGTGAGGTTTATATAAAGGGAATTAAATGGAAAGCTTCTATACAGAATAATACAGCAGAACCAACTGGTTATAATAACACACTGCTATATGATATTAATATTAAACACAAATATATATGTACTGCTAATTGAACTCTTTTATTAGACTTCAATATTGTGTTTATCAGTTTGTAATAACAACAGAAACACTCTAAATATAATGACAAACTTTGGCATAGTGGAAAGCAATAATTTCACTCATTTCTGAATTGTTTACATTTTGAAGGATTTAGTGCTTGCAAAACGTAAAATTCAGGTGAAGCTAATTGGGTGGTTTTTCCTCAGAGGAGACGTGAAGTTTGGAAGAAATCAAGCAATTTTGGTAAGAATTTTGTTAAGTTATTTGCAGTTTCCCTTTTTATCAGTATATCACTTTATCTCAGAGCTTCTTGAGATAGTGGTTAAAATGGACTAGGAACGGGAAAATCCCGGTTGTAGTCCTTCTTTGGGCAAGGATGAGTCATGTGAGATCACTCAGTCTTTCCCAGCCTTAGATTGGAAGTTGCAAAGTATCTATTTACCAACCAGCACTACACAGTGGCACAGTATAATTTGATCCATAATGAATGGACCTTCAATAAACACATTTACATCCTGCAGAGGGATGTTTTGAAAATATCTGTTTAAGTAGCTCATGTTTAATTTTTTTAGATTTAATGATATGCTCAAATTAGCAAAAATACATGTTATTTAGGATTTGTTTGTTTTTTAAAAATTGAACCGGTTTTGAAAAAAAGGTTTTTACTATCCTCCATGTTTTTCTTTTTTTTAAAAAAGAGAGTAATATTATACTTATTTATTATTAAATTTGTTTTTCTTCCCATCTTATCACAAGGCAACTCCGGGATATGGGTATACAATGGATTAATTATACATGTCATAAAAATTCCAAAGGTTGGCAAAAAAAGTATTGTGGGATGCAAAGAAAACAGTCCAATTCAATAGCATTCCAAGTCCCTCACCATCAAAACTGCCCATTCTCATGCATAATCCTATAATACCAGAATTGTATCAAAACATACCGTAGTCCCAGATATATTCTCCAGATTGATGCCTACACTGATTGCTGCTATTTGCTGCTACAGGAGCTCTGTTTACAGAATCATCTTGGACCCTTTTTCGCAAGATGAAATATTAATATTCTAGTACTTTGGGAAAGTCCAATAGAGAAAACGACAATGCTTACCCCACTTATCCTCCTCCTTCCTTAGCCCTTGCAAAAGTACGGCTGACTTTGTATTCCGTTAATGGCACAATTTCACAACAATTTAAATTATTATCTCTCCCAATACGAAATAAAAAAGTGTAGGCACTATATTTTAATAATGGTTTATCAGTCTCTAATAGTGAAGCATTTTTGTCAATGAAAGGGGCAATATCAAGTATATGCAATACAAAATGAAATACGCTTTTAAATTATAGGGGAAAAGCTAAGAGAATCTGAATAGGTTCAGGTCATACTGCAGAAAAAGCAGCTTGAAGGGACAAATCGTTCTGGTATGCACTGATACACACTTTAATAGCTTTTTCCTTCTAAAAAGAATTCTATATCCATTATCGCTTTCTTTTTCTTTTTTTAACTTCATATCAGCAGTTAAAGAAGGCATATGAAAAGTTATTTTTCTTGCCAATTACTTTCTACAATCTGTTTCAAACACAGCTGCAATCACTTAATGAAACCAAATCATTTGTGAAATCAATACATATATGTAGCCAGGTTAAATTACAAAATGTTAAAATGTTATCACTTTTTAATGAAGAAGCCATTTAGACCATTTGGACCTTCGCCTTAAGAATTCCACAAGGAAGAGACACAAATCCAACTAAAGATTTAAATTCTCACAGAAAACCATGATAGCCTTTTAATAGAAAAATGCACTTATTTTATCCAAATTGCATTTATTGCCTGTATTCTAAACTCAGCTTTAAGGAAATATGGAGCTAAGAATTGGCCTTCTAACTTGACTGATACTTCTTGCTAAGCACTGATAAGATTGCACCAAACCACTTAAAATTAGAGAACAAAACTGAATCTTAAAAATTAAAAAAATAATGCAATGAAAATATAGCAACACACTGCTGCTGTCTTTGCCCAAAAATATCAAAGTAATAAATATAACACTTACTATATCTACATTACTCTATACAAAAACTACTTTTAATGGATGCAATCAGTGGTGGGTTCCTCCCGGTTTTACTACCGGTTTGGTCATTGCGCGCTTTGTGCGCGCACTTCATGCTTTGCACGCGCGCACCAAACAAACACTGCATGCACATGCACACATTACAAAACCTGTTCACTTCTCCATTTCTACTGGGGAGAGCTGATTCCTGCAGAAATCCATTCTGCCACGCTCATTAGCCAAGAAGATAAAGATAGAAAGGAATCCAGGCGGGCAGGAGAGCCAAACTCAATGTTGGGCAGAACCGGTTCTCAATTACGCAACCGTTGCCACTAACGGTTCTCCCGAACTGCTAAGAACCGGGAGCAACCCACCACTGGATGCAATTGACAATGACATTATTTAATTGACTACAGGTAATCATCCTTGTTCCTTCATAAAAAATAATTAAAAAGAACAAAAGTCAAGGACTTTTTTATATTCAAACTTAGAAAGCTGTGATTCAAAATCTAGAATTGTTTGTAGTTTCAGTGATTGCCTTGGACAAATAGTGAACTCTTATCTTAAGTTCTCTACCTATAAATGTGCTTCAGTAAGTCCAGGTGGTTTTGCTGTAAGCATAAACAAATGGGTGCATTATTTTTGTATAAAAATTGTTAATTTCCCTGCATGTAATAATACCACTAGTAAAATTACTAGTAGCACTCATTCACCTATCCATCATCTTAATATATTATTAATCAAAATATTAAGAGAAAATAAAGCAAGGGAGAAAATAAACTTATTACCATTTTAGAACAAACTAGCAAACTGTGTTAAGAACTGCTGTGTTAAGAAACACACACACACACCTCTTTTAAAACTCTGAAGCTGTTAACTGCTATAGAAAATTATTTTCATGCTGAGCTAACTGTTCATTTGTGAACTATATTGTGTTATGCCCAACACTTTTAATAAGTTATTTTCAAATAGGCAAGAAATGTTGTTATGTTATGAAACACAGATATCTAATTCTGTCAATGAATATTTGGTGATTCATAATGCAACAAAACAAGATCTCTCTTTCTCTCTCCCTCTCTCCCTCCCTCCCACATATAGCTACAGGTAGTC
>JANHFT010004051.1:62832-76638 GCA_032467955.1 Pseudoxenodon macrops
GAGATTTTGGCAGTGGTGAAATCCATTTTTTTAACTACCGGTTCTGTGGGCATGGCTTGGTGGGCGTGGTGTGGCTTAGTGGGTGTGGCTTGATGGGCATGGCAGGGTAAGGATACTGCAAAATCCTCATTCCTTCCCCACTCCTGGGAGAAGGGATATTGCAAAATCTCCATTCCCACCCCACTTTGGGGCCAGCCAGAGCTGGTATTTGCCAGTTCTCCGAACTACTCAAAATTTCCACTACAGGTTCTTCAGAACCTGTCAGAATCTGCTGGATTTCACCCCTGAACACCGATATTTGAATGTTTGGCAACTAGTATGTGTTTACAAGGATGGCAGCATCCTGGGTGATGTGAAGATCACCATCTTCAATTCTGACTGTTACTGACAAGCAATGTCAAGAGGGATGCTGGATTCGCTTAACGACTATGTGACTCATTTAACATACGCAGTGATTTGCTTAACAACCATGACAAAATATAAAATCAGGTGCGACTTAGCGATTGCCATGCTTAGCAACATAAATTTTGGTCCCGAGTTGTGGTCGTAAGTCGAGGACTATCTGTATTCCTGATTGGGTCAGTTCTGAGCAGATGTTCTAGAAGATTACATCCCATTCAGCATTTTAAAAATTGTATAACAAGATTTTAATTTGCATACCAATTTTCCTAGTTTGATTACTGACTATACATCCAATATCTATATAAGGCTGCTATTCCCTATGCCATAACGTGATATTCATCATTGTACCTATTAAGTTCAGTACATGGCGTTGATAATATTCATATTCCATAGTCCCATGCTTTCTTCCATTAACTTTTGATCATGTTATGAATGACTGCTCTGCCGATAGATTAAGAATCTACGCTGATATGTAGTACTACTTCTCAGATGGGTTGGAAATCTGATTGGAAATTGTCAACATAAATCACTGATATATATATATGTATGTATTTATGTATGTATATATTTGTGATGACAAACTTATGGCACCTGTGCCATGCGGAGCCATATTTGAGGGCATGCGAGGCGTTGCCCTATGTCAGCTCCAGCACACATGCATGCGCTGGCCAGCTGATTTTCACCCTTCCAGAATACGGGGGGAAGCCATTTTCGCCCTCCCCAGGCTTCAGGAAAACCTCTGGAGCCGGGTTATGGAAAAAATCAGATCCAACAGTCCTATTGGAAGTTTGGAAATGAACTTATGGTAGGCCTGTTGGTCCATTTTTAGCCCATCCTAGGCTTCAAGAAGCCTCCTGAAATCTGGAGAGGGCGAAAAATGGCACAACAGGCCAACCGGAGTGAGGCGTGCACGCATACGTGGGGGTGGGGGGGGCAGTGGGGAGTGGTTGTGCACGCATGTACAGGGTGGACGGCATTGCTTTATAGGTGTGGGCACGCATGTGCGCAATCCCGCCAAGCTCCCCGTTTTTGGCACGCGATGGCAAAAAGGTTAGCCATCACTGGTATACTGTATATCATTGTACAGTTTTATTAGCTTTCCTTTAGCATGCTCTGGCATAAGTTGCTTTGCCAACAGAGTTTTGAAAATATTTGCCCAGGGTTATGTACACATTTTCCATGCAAAATCTGTTTAGAAGTTCAACTGTCATAATAGCTTGCTTCATAATCCAGACCAGAATTTTAGGGATGGAAAAATCAGTGCTAAAGGCAGAAAACTGGCTGCGTTATATCACCACCAAAAAGCTAAAAAGTTATTTTAAAAAACGCTCACATTTGGCATTTAACACAGATTACATGAAATGTAATTACAGATAGTCCTGGAGTTATGTCCACAATTGAGCCCAAAATATTCACTGCTAAGCAAAATAGTTGTTAAGTGAGTTTTGCCTCGTTTACAACCTTTTTTCCTCATAGCTGTTAAGTGAATCACGGCCGTTGATAAATTAGTAACATGGTTGGTTAAGTGAATCTGGTTTTCCACTTTGCTTAGCAGAAGGTTTCAAAAAGGGATCCCAAAATCCTGGGACAGTGCAATTGTCAGAAATAAATGCTAGTTACCAAGCTTGTGAATTTTGATCATGTGATCATGGGGATGCTGCAAATGTGATAAATGGTCATAAGTCATTCTAACCGTAACTTCAACTGATCACTAAACAAATGGTTGTAAGCCAAGGACTACCTATATCTGACTATTTGTCAGTCCCATTAGATCGATGGGATCATGAAATAAGCTCCGCAGGAGGATTAAAACTACTTTTATTGAGACTGATTATAATAATAAACTGTTCCAAGATTGCAACTGTGATTGAGCCATTCCTGTTCTTTCTTAGAGTTCAATGAATTAGGAAGTGTCCCTTATGTTGTCTGGATGCTATCTGGATGTTCTGGTCTCTTTAAAAAAATGCTTAGGTTCCTTTTACAGAAAGGAAAAGGAGTTTTCACATATCCTTGTTATGATTATCTTCTTTACTCTCTATTTAGGCTGAGTTGAGTATGTCAAACTATCAGGAACCCTGGCATTAGAAGATTGTGCTCAACCCTTTTGAAGAGAGAATTTTTATTGGCATGTATGGCATTTAAATTTTTCATCCTGGTTGTGCAGATGAAGATGTCCAGATGGTGTGCCTTAATCGGCATGTACTGTTTTTCCTGATGTAATCACAAACTCTCAGTGGATAGAATCTTTTGTCAGTGTGTGTGACAGAATTTGTTTTCATGGAATTTAAATGAAAATTCTGTTGTCAGTAGAGATTAGTGATGGGTTAATAGTGTTGAACTCTGCTTTTTAGAACAGATTTCTATCCGTCCAATAACAAAAATCCCAATGAAAATGTGTGCATAGAAAATAATAACTTTATACTATTTAAAAAATCTATAAAAGCCACATAAGAAAGATGGGTAAAAGAAATAAATTGTAACTTCTATCTTTTGCTCTCCAAAATTATATGATTAAACTGATAGGCTTATACTAATATTTTCTTATTCAACACAAAATCTTCATTTTGATCTATGCTGATCAATGACCATAATAATGATTTCCTTCCTTCCTTCCTTCCTTCCTTCCTTGCACTCTTATCCTTTGATATTTTGATATTAATGTTTTCCATTAATATTTATCTGTGTAATTCCATACAATGTTATAGAAGGCACATAGGCTATATAATCAGTTGTGTCTTCACATTCATGTCGTTCAAAACTTAAGACTAGTCAACTCTGAGAACTATGAGAATTTTGCTTACTGAAAACACAGACAGATATGGTACAATATTCTGTACTTAGTGACATCATATGAAGATTATTGAAAGCCTTAAGAAGAGAATAGTATTGCATGTTTTCATATTTTCTTTTTCCTACCATGAAGCTCTTTATTGTACCTTATATTTCTTGTTGAAGATGTATGTTTCAATAAATTATGTACTATAACTGAAAATCTGATTTAAAAATGTGTGCATTTCATGTGTAATTTTGTAAATACTGTTACATTTTATCCTAAAATATATATATTTATAAACAATTTTCCATTATGTACACCAGTTTTTAATATTAGTTTCAAAAAATTAATATATTCCTACATGTGTTGTAAAATTCAACTTATGGTGCTGTGATTATGGTAGGTGCTATGCAGGGGTGGGTTCCAGATATTTTTGTTGCTGGTTCGCTCAGCAATCGAAAACTAGCTTCTGTGCATGTGCAGAAACAAAATCCAAGATGGCAGCACCATGGAGACACCAACGGGACTGGCTCTGTGACGTCATCACCAAGTTACTACCGGTTCTATAGAACTGGATAGAACTGGTAGGAACCCACCTCTGGTACTATGACTCCTAAGTTACTCTGGGAAGTTGTCTTCCAAACAGGCATTACCTATCTGTCTTTTCAAGTTCTATTTCTGGTGATTTTAATCTATAATGTTTCTCATTTATATTTATAAACTATATATGTATTTTATTAATAGCTGTGGACTGATTTTTCATACCTTTTAACAGTTTAGAATTTCTTTCCTACAACCTTCTTTAGAATTTCAATAAAGCAATAAAAATGGCTTTGTATGAAACTCGGAATACAAAAGATTACATGAAAAACATTTCGCATACTGACTAATATTTCATTTCCCTTTCTTTTCTGCTATACACATCACACTGTTGTAACAAACAAAATGCATGCAAACAAAGCAGTAACACTTGTTGACAGCATGGTACAATCTTTCTTGGGAATCTTTATTGTCTATCATTTTAAATACCAATTGGCATTGCAATGTCAGCTTTTTAATACCATCTCTGTTTAATCTCCACAGACCCATTTAAGATGCATTAGTAAACCATGGTCCAGAACTGTGAATAAAAATAATATCTATCAAATCCATGTATTATAAGATTGCTTTTTGGACTTAAATCACAACTTTCTTTTTCTGAAATGCAGCTTTATATTGCAATGTCTAATGATAATTTTTTTAATTAAACTACTCTTGCTGTATTAATATGATGATTCTGAACACATAAACATAGAGTACATGATGTTAATGTTAATTTTAGGAATAACCAAGAAATATGAAGAACATATTTATTCAAATTTACTTAGTATTTTAGTCATACCTTGAGTTATGACCACAATGGAACCTGGAATTTTACTTGTAAGTCATTGAGGTTGAAAGTAGAGTCATGATGAGACTTGACTGAATTTTAAAACCATTTTCGGGTTTTAAAGCAAATTACTATAATGTTAAATAAATCATGTGGTTAAGCAAATCTGTTCTTTAAACGATCTTTTTGTCAGAAATGTCACAAATTGTGGTCACCTGTGTATATGAAACTGCAACAAGTCCTAAGTGCAAGCTAACTGTCAAGCACCAGAAATCGGATCACATGACCATGGGAGGGATGTGGCAGTTGTAATTTTGAGGACAAGATGTAAATAGTTTTTTTTAAAGTCCACCATAACTTCATTAAGCAACTACCTGTAACAGCATTGTATTTCCTAAAAAAACATATTTCATCTATATCAGTTATTCTGCATGAAAGTACTTCACATAGGTATGTAGGTTACAGTAATGTATTTATAACTCCCAAATTCAAATGTGTATTTGATTCCATCCTGGTTTACTTTTTATCTGCTCTTTTACATGTGTGTATATGTGTCTGTGGGTATATTAATATTACTGATATTATGTTTGTTAAATAACAAAGACAAATAGGAATAACTTTGGACATACCAGAAAATGTTTTATAGGAAAAGGGATTTGGCGAACAATTTTATACCTGTTGCTCATGCGAGTGGTGCCGAGAGTTTTTGTGATGCTCACATAAATGGGGCTGTGAGCGCCCGCCTTGCTTGCGGGGCTGTGCGCGTGCATGCGTATGCTCATACACATGCACCAACTGGCCACTCACGCTGCCCAGTTGAAAATAGGCTGCAGTTCACAGGTTGGGGACCCCTGCATTACATTAGATTGTCCCATCTGATGAGAGAGGGAAGGTATATTGCAGACCCCATTATAGTTATAGAGTTCTGACTGGTAGGATCCAGGAAGAGAGGTTTCTCTGCCATTGCCCTTGCCCTATGGAATACTCTCCCTGGGACAATAATACACAAAAAATTCTCATGGTCCTAGAATTTGATCCTACAATGGAATAAAAGTTAGGGATGAAGCTAGAATTTGCTTAATTTGAATAAATTTCTGGTAAAATTTGGGTGAAGTAGGTCAAATCTAATTTGAATAATTTATTTTGGATCTCTTTATTGATTTCATTTACAAATCACATCAATAAATTGAATGAGAAAGTAAGTTTGACTTCAAAAACAGCCAATCTTTCTATGACTAATAGGCCATTAAAATGTATTGATATGGAAGTATGTAGTACAATTGTTCAATCAGAATTGATGTCAATTAAATTCAGTTCAGTGAAAAGATCCCACTATACAAGCATAAAGGTAACGCTTCCCCTAGCTAGTTGTTCCCCCTAGTCTAGGGGGACGTGCTCATCTCTGTTTCAAAACCGAAGAGTCAGCGCTGTCCGAAGATGTATCCATGATCATGTGGCCGGCATGACTAAATGGCGAACGCCCATGGAACGCTGTTACCTTCCCACCGAAGGTGGTCCCTATTTTTGTCTACTTGCATTTTTACATGCTTTCAAACTGCTAGGTTGGCAGAAGCTGGGACAAGTTATGGGAGCTCACTCCATTATGCGGCGCTAGGGATTCAAACCGTCGAATCGCCAACCTTTCTGATTGACAAGCTCAGCATCTTAGCCATCTGCGTCCCTTTTTGCATAGCATAGGGATGGGCAAAAAATGTTTCATGCCCTGCACTGCCCTGACTGTATTGCTAAAGTGTGCTGTAATAGCAAGCATAGTGATTTTCAGTTTCATTATTTTCCACAGACTTTTGCAAATGTGAGTGTAAAAACCAGGTCTGTTAACATCCTGTGATATTTTACTTTCCTGTTTTGCCATTTTAACTCTTACTTGTTTTGCGCCTTAAGCTCCCCGCTTAATGCTTTTGATACTACCAGTCTCCCATTTGTGGCTCCTGCTTCCCAATGAAAACAAAGGTTGCATTTTTTCCCCAAAACATACAAAGTTAAAATATAGTTCCTTGCGTATGTTTGAAAGACAGCATATAATCACAATAAACAATAAACTGTATTCATTTTGGCATCGAATCTTCAAATGCCTGCCTGCTCTTGCAAGATTTGTTAGATATAACTCACTTGATAGTTTTGTTTGCTGGTACTTCTGGTAGTTTCACTGTTATCATTCCATCTAGATTGGTCTTATCAATGAAAAGTGGTTGGGTGCGTAGTACATCTGGGGCTGTCTTTGCTGTTACCCTGTGTTGCAGACCTCCAGCACTGTTCCCTCTATTGGTTAGCACAAAAGAATAGGATGTCTCAGGCTTCAGATTGATGATCAGTTTCTGGGTGGCTCGGCCATCCACTTCAACTGCCATTTTCCCATCGTCATAAAGAATCTAACAAATGGGAATTCAATAAAAGCAGCAACATGTTAATAATAACCTCTAGGGATGTGCAGGAGAAGAGCAGTTTAGAAATAAAACTTGCCTTTGACAAAGTGACTTTGAAGTTAGTTAAAAACAGCATGGCAGAACAAAGAGACTTAAAATCTCAGAATCAAATGTAGTGAATGGAATTTTAGGTGGAATGGTAACATCAAGGATGACTTAATAGTCCCACTGGGGTTTAATGGATACAGCAACATCAGATGCACACATTCATTACACTTTCTGCCTTCAACTGTCCTTTGTTCCCAACTCCTTTCATTGCCTGATAATACACAGGTGTGTCAAAGTCACATCGTCATGGCAGCATCACGTGACGTGTTGGGACTTTTTTCCCCTTTGCTAAACTGGGTGTGGGTGACGCATGGGCCCGTGGGTCAGGAGTTTGACAGCCCTGATTTAACATGTAGCTTAAATAAACGCAAGTAGAGGTAATATTCAGTTAACAATTAGAACCAGTTAACAGCTGTAATTAGGCCCAGAAATTCTATTGGTTAGCGACCCAGTTGGATCATGCGATAACTTTGACTTAAGATGGCAGTTCTTGTTGCTGCCACGGGATATGGTCATCACGGGAGATGTCACATTGCCATGGTTTGAGATTTTCTGCCAGCTTCCTGAGTGACTTTGCTTGAATTGCATCTGTCATGGCTGCAATTCAAGAAAGTAAGCAAGGCCTACCATACAGATTGAGGAGTAGAAATCCAATGTAATTGCTCTCTCTTCAGATGGAATGTGAGGGGATGGCATTCAAGTTGCACAAACTATTTTTTTTCTTGACTTTATATGGAAAATACAGTATTTACACTGATCTAAGAAATCTATTGATTGACTAATGAGAAAGTGCTAGATAAGTTTTAGCTGAAAGGGCAAAGGGAAGAGTGAAGGAGGCCTTGAGGTGTTAGTTTTAATCACCTGGTATATGAGGCTGGTCATATAATCTACGTTTGAACAATAAGCTCCATTAGCAGTGATTTATTTTAGAGGTAACATTTTGTTAGTGATTACTTTCCTCTTATGAGACAATCCCCATGCTTCAGGAATTTATGGACTAAACCTATTTATTAGGTTTTCTGTTTGCTTCCTGAGACACATTTAGAATGATGACTTTAATGTTCGTGTAATGACCTGATAATGATTTTCTATATGCCAGAGTTCTTCCTCTGAATCAGGTATGCTCTCAAAGCACATGATATCAAACAATGCCTGGTTTTTGTCTAGTCTGGATAGTTAATTTGCTTAATCCCTGTATTTTAAAGAATGCTATTGACGCTGATCAACAAGCAGAATTCACTAATTGGGCTATCTTGAAAAGGAGTGTTATTGATGACATTATTAGTAATTTTCACATCATCTTTTAATTCATTTTTATATTTTATTACATTTTCAACTCTGCATTAGGAAGCCATAGGTGGTACAACATTGCCAGTCCAGAGTCTCTTTTACAGAAGAGTCTATTGTATTAAAAGGTTGCCACAATTCAAAAAAGAAAGAATTAAGGAGAAACTTGTGGTACAATAGTTTCAGAATATACACTCCTCTCTTATATCAGTGGGATCCGACAGTTTAATTCTTTAGAGCTATTTCATACTAATCCAGGAATTACAATAATTATTAAACTAAATAACTGATGTAATTATCACCCATACTAGTAAAAGCTACAATTTGACTTTCTGTCTAAGAGCTAAAAAGCTTATTCTTTTTTTCCCCTCCTGGATATGCTGCTGGATTACCATCTCAAATGGCATCAGTGGAAGAAAAATGCATTATGCTATGTTTATGCTTTCATTTGAAGCCTTGTTAGGAGAACTGGAAGGCTCTAAATTCATCACAGCCAGGTTGATTTTTGAAAGTGCCTTGGGTAACCCACTAAAAACCCATTTTTGCAAAAGAGAAACCATTGTGTCTCTGCGGACAGAGGGCCATTAATTGTATACTACTGTGTGACAACGCAATACAGAAAAGAGCAAGAAGCGGTATATTACGGATCAGGGGTGGGTTCCTCTTACCTTCCCTACTGGTTCAAGTACTTCACTCGCATGCATACTCCTGTCGCTTCCGGGTATAATACCCTCGGCACATGTGCAGGAGGCTTTGCGCATGCGCAGAGGGTTCTTTTCAAGGGCATTTCATTCCAGAGTACCAAATTTCAGCATAGGACTAGTTTGGGGAGTGGCTAGCCGGCAAAGTTCTGCTACCAGTTCTAGCGAACCAGTCCAAACCAGCAGCAACCCACCACTGTTACGGATGCTAATTTTTATTTATTTAGAAAATTTATATTTCTCACAAGGTGACTTAAGTCAGCTTACAGGAGAGTTTCATCACAGGATGACAAGTAGGAAAAGCAGATTTTCAAGATATTGTTTAAAGAATAGTGATAATTTTGACATATACTACAAAACCAGAAAAAACAATCAGAAATATTGGAAAATTAACACAATTTTTATTGTACTAACAGAATGAAACCATCGGTTTTTTTGATAATATTCTAAACAGCAGAAACTGTTTTTTATTTTTTTTATTTCTGGTGTTTAGTTCAACATCACTAATGCTGATACATAAATGCAGAATTAATTAGCATCAATTGTCAACCACGATCAATCAACTATCAACCTTGAAGAGCTGCTGCCATGGTCTTCTGATTTTGAACTACATCCCAAGACCATGGCAGCAATTCTTCAAGGTCAATACTGGAAAGGATTTAACGTTACTAAATATCTGTTAGTTAGTAAAGTGGGTCTGTAAATCATTTAATTAAGACATTTGTCCACTACAAGTCCTGTAACCCTTCAAGTCTTTTAGATTGACCACCACTTACTTTGAAAGGCAGGGCAGAATTGTAATTCTCTGGTATATCCCAAGAAAGAAGGACGGATGTTTTCATTACTGCTTTGACATGAAAATTTTTTGCAAACACTGCTGGAAAAGGAAGGGTAATATATTTAAAGTACATTTTGATTTTGGAGCCCATCCCCCTTTTCACCAGTTCAACATATTTCATTATATATCCTACCTGTTTTTAGAAACCACATTCCATTCTTACAAATGACATCTCAAAATAATTATATTTTCCTTACCTGCAATTATTATGAAGAAGTGAGCCAGACTTGTCTGATATGGGATAACTGAATTCTAGTGAATCCAAACACATGAAGAATTGACATACTTTACCTTTGCATCAGATGAATCTACTTATATGATGGTTTTGAAAATTGAAGCTATATCTAAAATATCGATATCCAAAGACTGAGTTCCTTTTACAAGACAAGCCATAAGCAGACAAATCCTACCTTGATCCACAGGTAATGTCCTAAACTGGATACTGGGACTATATGGACCGGGCCCTTTGCTTGTATGTGCACGTATTTTTACATCGTATGTGGTATCTGGTTTTAAGCCTGAAAGTGTCATAACGGTATCAACAGGAGCAACAGGGATCTCTGTTTGTTGATGGGCCACATTGATATCTCTGTACTGTAGAGTGTATTTGGTGATTATACCATTCCTCTCGGATAAAATGGGTGGTTGCCAAGTTAGTTGGACAGAGGTCGAGGTGGCGCTTTCTGAATGTAGATTTTGAGGAAATCCACTTGGTAGATCTTCTGGAATCAAAATTTCTTTTACCATTTCTTCCCCAAAGCCCACTTTATTTCTAGCTGAAAGCCTGAAGATGTAAGAAGTCCCTTTATGAATATCAGTAGCCGTGTAGTGGTCATCTTTATCAGTAAAATCCCGTGTTGTAAATGCATCCATGTCTTTCCGGCCAAACCTCAGGCGGTACCCTTGCAGGGGGCCATATGTATCGACAGGTGGGTGCCACTGAATTAGAGCCGTACCCATTTGTGTGTGGCTAATTACAAGCCGAGGTTTTCCTGGAACTGTAACATAACAGTAGTTTAGCACAGAATGTAGCTGTAATAATTTTTGCTAAAATTGCTTATTTTGTTGTCTTTAAAAATTACTTATGCAACAGACATACCATTTCTCTGTTCTACCCTTATCTTCAAATATCAATTCAGACTTTGCAACGCATTAAGAACTGTATTATCTTTCTTTATTCCCTTTCTTCTAGTTCAGGTGTGTCAAACTGGCGGACCATGGGCCAGATGCGTCACGCACAGGCCATGCCCACCCAAACTCAGTGAAATATCGTGAAACATCATGTGATGTCAACATGACGTGGCAAGTTTGACACCCGTGTTCTAGTTCCTAAATATAGAGAAAACAGGCGGGCAATGATCCCCATTGACCTGAAACCAAGCACTACATACAGTAATTATGTATCTTTGTATATTAGGCTTACGGACTTTAATATGATCAGTGCAAACAAGCAGAATATACAGGTAGTCCCCCTCTTACAACAGTTCATTTAGTGACTGTTAGAAGTTACAACAGCACTGAAAAATGTTAATTAGGACCATTTTTCACAGTTTAATATCCCCATGATCACGTGATCAAAATTCAGATGCTTGGCAACTGGTTCATATTTATGACTGTTGCTGTGTCCCGAGTCACGTGATCACCTTTTGGGACCTTCTAACAAGGAAAGTCAATGGGGAAGCCAGATTCACTTAACCACCGGGTTACCAACTTATCAACGGTAGTGATTTGCCTAACATCTGTGGCAAGAAAAGTCGTAAAATGGGGCAAAACTCAAAGAAATTCACATAACAAGAGAAATTTTGGGCTCAGTTGTGGTTGTTAGTCGAGGACTACCTGTATTCCAGAGGATGCATTTATATATTGGGAAGAAAAAAAAAACTGTACATAAAAGGTATCTGAATCAGTGCTCATCATCTTAAAAACATGTGTTTGAAAAAAATTACTGTCTGCATAACCCTAGTCAGGTAAATCAAACTAAAAGCAGAAATACATGAAAATTACAGAAAAGGTTAGCTTAAAAGGAGGAGAATTTTATCCCAAATGGGAGCTGAGTGGTGAGAAAAAAAGAAACAATTGGTCTAATAAAATGTATAATTTCATTAAATAATGTTCTGATAACGAACTAAAAGCTTACTCTGCTGAATCAAGTGACACAATGTCAGTATAAAAGCAAAAAAATTCCACCATTAAATAAAAATCAGGAACTAAAATGCTAGCACACACACACACAAAGAGACATGCATTTTAACTTAATGTTTATGTTTAATTTGAGACAAAAACTTCAAACTCTAGCTATTTGACGTATGGAAGTTTCAAACGCAAAACCCTCAAACTACAGTTATCAGATAAATGAAAACAAAGTTGAAATCTTGCTAAGCAATTTATTTTTGGAACACAAAAAAGGAAGCCAAATGAAAGCACTACTGTATATATTATTCTTAGAAATGCAGAAATGCTTTTCATAAAAGGACAATTATTCTTTTCTAATGTACAAAATTAATATAAAGCTAAAGATTTTCCCACTAGACATCTTTTGATAATTAATTGGCCATGAGATCTATATGCAGACAAAATGCAGAAGAAAGGTAAATAATAATGAATGAATACACAGCAGATTGAGAATGAAAGGGTAAGCTGTATACCAAGAAAAGTGGGGGGGGGAAACCCAGCGTTGTAAACCTAAAACCAATAGTTACATTGTTTGAAAGAACAAACAGTATCAAAACATTAATTAGGCTTAATTAATACATGCTGTCTTAGATCCAAATGTTAATGAGTCAAATTCTCCATTTGCCTGCCCCCTTTATTTCCAGTCCTATCTGTAGTTCTGTAGTCTCTTTACGGATTTCCCTGCACTTTACAGAGATATTTTTCTTTCCATTTTATGGATATACTTTACCAATTTTTTTAATGGATTGGGTGAAGTAGAATAACTCTCCCATATGTTCCTGAATTTCAGGATTAATAATGTCAACTTGGAAATCACAAAAAGTATCTTTATATCTCTACCTCTTCTGGTCTTTATTTTTTATCAGAAATGATCAAAGCAGTCAACACTCGTTTTAAAGCTTCATAATCGAAAGGATCATCAAATAATACCTGCACCAGTAGTAGATACTAATCTAGGTTTGCTCCGTGCTCCATCTCCTTTGGTTGTATAGGCTGTCACAGTAAGGGAATAGGTTGTCTCTGGCTGTAATCCAGCTATGATCATCTCCTACAATGATGTAATAAAAAAAAGGATATATCAATATATGGAATGGAGACCCTTTACAAGTTTTCCATCTTTCCATAAGTTACAATAACTTGCATTTAGTGCACAGAGCTTTTCATGCTATCTGCAGAGATGACAAGCTTTTAGGAATATCAGAAGATGATACGAGTGAATAAAGTTTTGCATGAAGCCAAAAGAATGATGAATGTTCTGAGCAGCATGCCCTGAATATTTTTTTATAAACATAAGGCTAAGCATTGCTTATACTTAAAGGGCACAGCATCACAACACATGTTCTTACTATTCATTTTTATTACAGTGGAATGAGTGCATTTGGGCTACAAGAATAACATCAAATTTGACATAATAGTTGTGTTAGCCATTATTTGCAAATCAGTCACACTGCTATCTTTACAGCAAAGTTATCTATATTTTAAATTACAGAACCATGTTACATATAGATTGGGGTGTAAACTTGTGCAAGTGGCCTTAAACACCTTTATTGTAACCATTGGCGAAATGTCTCACTAATATTGTCAAAATCAGTGGCCTTTTTTCTTGCCATTTTAAGATGATGAATACATGACAAGTATAACCTGAGCCTGAAAACCTTTTTATTGCTGCTGCTGAGGTTGTTGTTGTTATTGTTGTTATTATTATTATTATTTCTTTTATTCATTGAACATGAAACTCAGTCAACTGAACAATCACAAATACATTGACTGGT
>JANHFT010004052.1:39914-56052 GCA_032467955.1 Pseudoxenodon macrops
ATTTATGATTGTAAAGCACTGTGAAGTGATATATAAGTCTAAGAGCTATTGTTATTGCTAACCAGCACAATGGCCATTGTCTGTCTATACCTGTGATGGTGAACCTATGGCACGTGTGCCACAGGTTGCATGCGTAGCCATATCTGAGGGCATGCAAGGCATTGCCCTCTGTCAGCTCCAGCGCTCATTGTCGGCCTTCCAGAGGAGGGGCAGGGGAGGCCGTTTTTGCCCTCCCAAGACTTCAGAAAGCTTTCCTGAAGCCTGGGGAGAGTGAAAAATGGCACAATGGGCTAATCGGATGATCTGAAGCTTCAGTGAGGCCTGCACGCTTGCGTAAAGGGGGGCAGTGTGCACATGCACAGGGGGAGGACATTGCATTAAGGGTGTAGACATGTACACACCCTTTTGGCACCCGAGCAGAAAAAGGTTAGCCATCACTGATCTATACAATTATGTAAAGAAGACAGTGCAAACCTCTACTAAAAGACACTGCGTGGCTAATATTAAGCCCAGGGTACATTTCTTTGATATCCTTTCTCTGTCTATGTTGTGTGTGTGTGAGAGAGTCTTTATTATTGTGATTTCCAGCAATGATAGAAATCATGCTGTTCTTTCTCTGGCTTACTTACGTTCTTTCACAATGTATTCTTGTGATCCTAGCCTGGTTACATGGGAAAGCACAGCCAGAAGGGATCAAAATTGGCAGCTGGGAATTGTTTGCTGAAGTGCTTTTTAGACATCGTAGCAGAAAAGCCATAAGGAAAAATGAACAGTTGGAACAGCTTGACAGAAGTATATTGGATTGTGCGCCATCAGAAAATAATCACACAACAGTGCATGGAACTTAAACTGAACATGGTTTTCCTCAGTCCAAGAAAGAAACAATGTCTCTCTTCTTTTCATAACTTTCCTTCATATAACTATTCATATACAACCGTTGAAAAATGTGTTTTTTTTTCTAAAATGCTACACTCTGGGCCTGGAAACCTATCTCATTTAAAAAAAAAAAAAAGTAAAATATTAACCTGAATGAGGAAAAGTTGCCTTTTTGCTGAAATCAACCAAATGCCTTAATTCAAATGCTGACAGATCACACGTGTCAGCAATTCATTTCTGCAAATCAGGTGTAGAGTTGTCTTTCCAATGTTGTATATAATCTTTTTGGCTGTCCTCCCTGAATAAAAAAATAATAATATGCAAAACTTTGATGTCTTGATAGATTCCAAATGCTGGGGATATAACCAAGAACATATGTATCCTTAATCAGCATTAATTGGCCTAAATCATGTTAAGAATCTTGTGGATTTCAGCCCAAAATATGACAATAGTAAGATGAGTCCAAATTCATGTGAATAAAATGTTCCAACTTCTGAATTACACCTCTAATAGCAGGCAATTGCATCCACCCTTTATTAAACACTCTGTCAGGTGTTGTATACACATGACAGATATTTTAGTTGTCTAATCCACATTTTAAAGGTCAAAAGAATTTTTTGTAAGCGTCAAAGAATTTTGCATTTTTTCATGGTGACCTCCTACTGCTACATATAAATACTTCAAATCTGGTCTTGTAAAGTTTACCTAACGTCATACAACATAGAATAATAGCACTGGAAGGGACATTGGAGGTCTTCTAGTCCAACCCCCTGCTTGATCAGGAGGCCCTATACTGTTTCAGACAAATGGTTGTCCAGTCTCTTTTTGAAAGTCTCCAGTGATGGAGCACTCACAGTTTGTGAAGGCAAGCTATTCCATTAATTGATTGATCTCACTGTTAGGAAATTTCTTAGTTCTAAGTTGCTTCTCTCTATGATTAGTTTCCAGCCATTGTTTCTTGTCTTGCCTTTTGATGCTTTGGAAAATAGTTTGACCCTCTCATCTTTGTAGGTCAAACTTTGTAGTCAATTGCTTTTAAAAGTAGAATGTCGATCTAGGAACATCAACTCATTCTTCTAAGCTTCTAACTACAAGCAGTAGTGGCATCAGGACAGATCAGCGCAATTAAGACCATAAGTTGAAAAAACTCCCAGACCAAGAAGTTCTCATAGGTTAACCAAATTCTATTTTAAATTCCAGAGATGTTTTTAAAACAGTTAAATTTCAAACAAAATTGCCCCAAAGCACTTACTTTGTGAAAGATCCAATTTATCATAAAAAGCTGTTACTCAGATGATCTAATATTTTCCATATCTGTGTCTTCTGATATTACTGGTGGAGTATTGAAATTGATACCTGGATACAAACATACTTCCCCGATTTCACTCAGCTCACTTAATAGCTTTCAAGTTGGAAAAAAAAATATGGCTGAATTCTGAAGTTCTTTATTTCAAGCAGAATAAATTCCCATAAATTTATATTCACCTTCCTCAATAGTAATTTGTAACTTAGACAGTAAAAAACTTGAGGCATGTAAGTAGCTTCTATGGGTACTTATTTTGAGTTTTGTGAATTCATGCAAGTAGCATGAAGGAATTTAAAAAAGGAAGATTTATATCAATCTTGGAGTGAAATGCAAATCAGATTTATCTTCTCAAATTCTTCAAATAAATATTAAACCATATGTCTATATCTTTTTTTCACATAGGGCACAAGTAGGATAATTTCAAATTTACCAGCTGAGAAAAATTTAAAGATTTGAAAAGAAGAAATAATCTTTATAGTTATTTAAAGCACCCTCCCATCAATAAATTCAATCAAAACTAAAGATTTTGGAAGAACATAGAATAACAAGGTTGGCAGGGACCTTGGAGACCTTCTAGTTCAACCCCTTGCTTGAGCAAGAGACCCTATACCAGGGGTCTGCAACCTTAAATACTCAAAGAGCCATTTGGACCAGTTTCCCACAGAAAAGAAAACACCAGGAGCCACAAAACCTGGGTGGGTGTGGCCAACTCAATGTCACTCACTTCCATTAGTTGCATGACCCCCCCTAACCACGCCTACCCAGCCGGTCATTAGGGCAGAGAACCGGTTGTTAATAAACAGTGGGAACCACAAAACCCTTTTGACATCTCTCTTTCTTTCTGTATCTCTCTATGTCTCTTTCTCTCCCCTCTCTCTTTATCTTTGTCTCTGCCCTGGCTGCTTCTCCATCCCCCACCGTCGCCCATACCTTCTTAGGCCAGGCAAGGAGTGACTGGAAGGGAAGGATGAGGGGTGGGGCCAGCCAGTAGTGGGATCACCCTACAGGGAGCCACAGCACAGGACCCAAAGAGCCACATGCGGCTCTAGAGCCGCAGGTTGCAGACCCCTGCCCTATACCATTTCAGACAAATGGCTGTCCAGTCTCAACTTGAAAACCTCCAGTGATGGTGCACCCACAGCTTCTGAAAGAACGCCATTCCACCGATTAATTCTTCTCATTGTCAGGAAATTTTTTTCTTTAGTTCTAGGTGAGATCTCTCTTTAATGAGCTTCCACCCTTTATTTTTTTGTCCTGCCCTTAAGTGATTTGGAGAATAGGTCAACCAACATAGACATTTTCAAAACAATGGCACTACAGTATTTAAAACTTTTTCTTTCAGAAGCTACAGAAAATAGCCAAGGGTCCATGTGTGTTGTTTTCATGACAGGGAAGAGTTAAATCGTCCTTTCAGTTCTAAAAGAACATTTTGGAGTTTTTGATATCAAAGCAAGCTTACTCTTTCACATTTTTCATCTAGTTTAGTCCTCAGAAGATTGTGGGCCCAAATGTAGGGGTGAAGTGAAACTGAGGCCTTGTCAGCATCATGCCGTCACTTGCCAAATGTATAGATTTCACCTTCCATGTCTTTGTACAGCAAACTCTTCGCCAGAACCCATCTCTTCATGATTAGGATATCCTTATAAAGCACAGATAAAATCCAGGCCCTTGCCATCACTATTATTCTGCCATTTCTAATGTGGATTGATAAATTCAACACAAAAGCCTTTTGGCACAACCCTATATACAGTCTGTCATGCTTGAGATGTGACTGTATATATCCCACCATTTTTATAATCCATTAAAAAGCATGTTCTGAATTATTGCAGGCTACAGCCAGCTGTCAGGCTTTTTTTAGGCTCTGTAAACATCCAGGTTCAGGTAGACAAGGGAGAAGGAGGATGAAGAAGAGAGAAGAAAAGAATGGTGAGATGGTAATGGTGATTTGAAGAGGAGGAGGAGGAGGAGGAGGAGAAGGCCCATCTGTTTGCACATAGCAGCTCCGATCCTCCAGAAACTAGCAAATTCGCTAATTCTTCTTACTAGACAAGAAACATAAAAACTCCAAATGATTTCCATATGTTCCATTGTCCTATTGCCTCCTTAATTCCATTTGAAAGCCTAACACTTAGCAACCTTTATATTGATGCTAAACATATTACATCAGCCCCAGCATTGATCTGTTTTCGACTAATACAATTAAACTTACTTCGGCATAATCCTCGTAAGATAAACATCATTGTTATTATCATAAACATTCCTGCTGTGCATCTTAAGAAAAAAAACATATTGCAATCCTCTGAACATCCGTTGGAACTTAAGACGGGGAATCAGAAAGTGGCACTGCCACCGCTCCATCACCTCCCACGGATGTTTTTTGTTTTTTGTTTGCCCCCTTCCTGGGATTTGAGCACATTGTAGCTAACAATGAAAAATAATACTTCAAAAAGAAAACGTTGAAAAGGGAGGGCAAGTTTGAATGCCATCCTTGCATGACGCATGAAATCACTTGGTAAGAACAATTCTGTCTTCTGTGTTCCAAGCTTATAATTGTAGTTATTTTAAATCTGAAGGGCATTGAAAGAGTTAGAATGAACAGGCCCATGCCTGAATTGGAGTCTCCCTTTTCTTGCTTTCGTTTGTCAACCTGAGCACAGGAAAATATCGAATATAGGGAAACAAGTTGATATATGACTGGGTTTTATTAATGAAGCTCACATAGGATCCATAAGTGGTAATACTCAGCTGCATTTACCGGAAGTCTAATTCTGCTTATGCTATTCTGCTAGATTCTGCTGTCTTTAAATTAAAATATTATAAATCTTCAAAATAATAAATGTAACTCTCAGAAAGAACAAGAGTTCAGTGTGAACTCCTAGGTGGAAAAAAACACACAAACATACACACATTTAAAGGTGAATATTTGTAGCTCAGGGTTGAAATGAGGGGTCCTTGATGCGCTTTGAGCTTGCTTGTTTTCTTGCAGATGTTTCATTACTCATACTAGGTAACATCATCCATGCTAGTCTAATGATGTTACCTAGTTTGGGTAATGAAACATCTGCAAGAAAACAAGCAAGCTCAGAAAGCACCAAGGATACCTCATACACACCTTTTTTTAAATCTATTTTACTTTTCTACCGAAGCACATTTTCTTTAAATATTTCTTTAAAAAATGTCTGATACATGAAGCCTTGATAGTAGTCCAGCATTGGATCCATGGCCTAAATGCACGGTATTGCCCATTTGGCTGCTGCTAACTTCAGCAAGCTCAGCACCAAAAGTTACTTTGGTTGAATAAGTGATAAACTACACCACTCTTCCTGCCATAAACATCTCACACTGAGCAACAGAATAGGGGAATTTATTCTGATTTTCTCTCCATAAAATCTTCTCTGACAAGCTCCCACGGGAATGCAGAAACATTGATTGAGCCACTGTTATGCTGTGGCAGGTTGAGGCAAATGTTGCCCCAATTGCTGCATATTGTGGCATTTTGTCAGCTGGTCATCTGTAGGTCTACTTGCTGTGCGTGTGGTAACAAGATGGCTGCCAGATGCTCAGCAGGTAACCGGGTGCCTTGAGCATTGGAAGCCGTTCTTGAAATTCCTCTCTTTGGAAGAGAGTAAGAGACTTGCAAGACTGATGCCAACCTCCCAAGTAAACTAGACAGAAAGCACAACCAGGTGGACTAATGCTATTTTATTGTGAGGCTACATTAACGGAAAGTTGTAAGTCTGAAAATACAGACTTCCTGCTTCGACTTTTAGCTGCTTGAACCATTCTTGTGGGACCTAAGTTTCTTTCTCTGACTGTTAGTCACTGGGGGGTGTTCCTGCCTCTCTTCTCTGATTCTTTAATAGGCAACGTATCCTCCAGTCTTTCTCGAAGGTCATCCACATATTCCATTACACCTGCAGAGACCCCTGCTGCATTTGAATGTTGTTATTTTGGCAGGCTTCTTGTTGTGTGTGGCAAGGAATGAATTTAACTGGGATCCCTGCCTCTTTTGTTAATGTTTGTCTGTTGTCGCTTTGATGGAACTATAGATTTTAAACATGTGACGTACCTCAGACAGTTACGTTTCCACTAGAAGGGCAAACTGTAAATAAATTAATATATAGCCAAGCCAAAAGGGATGCTGGAAATTAAGCCCTCCATTTCTCAATTAATCCCCCATTAGAATATCGTTCTGGAACACTTGTTAGAAAAGTATAGCAAACATTCCCAGTTTCCATTTGCAATTGCAACAAGAATGACTTTGAAAACTGAAATCCTATAAACATCTGGAATGGAAAAATAATAATAATAAACTTGTTTGCACAATATGGTTCTGGAAGGCACTTTACAGACACTGCCCCAGGATCTCCCCCTTCTTTGCTTTCTAATCTTACACTTACTTATAAAAACATCACCAAAATAGTTTTGTAGCTTAAGCTCCAAATGTCCCTAAATAATGAGCCAAAAATGTGATTAAGCTATCATTTCACAGGACCATTTCTCCTTCTCAGATCAGTCCAATAAATACTGTCCCAAATAGGGCTTTGCCCACACACAGATCTGCATGTTATTTTATTCCTGTATGATGCAAATGTACAATCAGCTTCCAATGGGAACTAATGGGTTAACTGGCACAGTGCATAAAGAGCATCAGTGAGTCCTGGAAGAAACATGTTAGTCATTTTTGGCCTTTTGGCCAAGATCAAGTGTGTAGTAGCTTGAAAAGACACCGCCTCCTCCTTCTCCTCCCCTCCCCCCTCCCCCCCAAAGCAAATTAATACAAAGCAAAATAAAAAACTCCTATATTATACTGGCGGACTTTGATATTTAGTTTGCTATATGGCAATTTTTTATTTTTTAATACTATCACAGTCTGAAGGGTTGATACTGTATAAATATTAATGCACAGGTGAATGACTATTGAAAATATTTATTACATCACATCAATATATTTTTACTATAATATAATCATTATTTGCTCTTCTGATTACCAATATTTGCCAGGCAATTTACAAAAAAATGCAATATTATTGAGGTGAAATTTCAGGGTAACTTCCAAGTATGTATATTTTTAAGTAGATTCCCCATATCAAATGCTGTATGTAGGCCACAGAGATTTTGAGCTGGCTTATTAATATAACTGCATCCTCAAAAGTTGAGGAGGACTTGGGAAGATCAAAGACTATCATGGTATATGAACTGAAAACCAAGACTGAGTCAATGTCAGTGACTCCCAGATTTTTTTCGACCCAGACTGAGCTTCCTGGAAACAACCACCAATCTGATGAAGTTACTTAGTTTGAAATGTCTGCAAGAAAACAACCAAGCTTAGAAAGCACACCTCAACTGTCAATCAAATGGCATCCAAAGTGTCTCTGGGTAGAGAAATCAAAGGCTAAGAGGTGGATGTAGCAATGTTAATCAATGATTCTCTTGGAGTCATTATTGCTTCCATGTATTTGCTATGCTTAGGCATGTCATCTTGCTCTTTACTGTTGGAGTAAGCCTGTGAGCCAGAGTATAAAAAAGTGATAACAGCCAGCCAAGGAAATCAAAGACATGTGAGAAAACATGATATTTAAAAGAATTAATCCTAGTTTATACCAAAACCATTCACTGTTTCTTTTCATACCTTTGTACCTTCGTAATCCATCACATCTTCCCCCATGATCACACATCTTTTCATATGTTGCATTTTGTTCTTTAAATTTTCCACCCTTCCTTTTTTCAGAATCTCACCACCTCCATCCAACCAAGACTTTCTTGGCTTGTCTTCTTGACTTGTTCACCCTTCCATCATGTATTTGTTTTGTGATTCGATCATCATTCATTCTTTCTATATGACTAAATTTTACCAGTGTACTGTTTTTATATATTGAACAATGGATGTACTCAATGCACATTTCTTCAGCATCCATTCATGACCCTATCTCCTCTTCTTTTATTGTAGCATTCCTTTATCATACACATTCCATTTGCTCAGCAATTTAGCTTATTTTAATATTTCTCTTGACATTTCTCTTCTCTTGATCTAGCTCTCAATTCCATATAACAAAGTGCCAGAGCTATGCTCTTATACGTTGCTACTTTAGTTTTTTTTCCATGAGTAGACATTCTTTATAGAAGACCAATAATATCATTCTATGAGCACTTACACATCTTAAAATGTTTCCACCAACGTTGCCATAGCAATTCTTACCTCCTCATGCATGTGCTGAAGATCTTCCATATCTGGTTGTTTTGGCAATCCTGTGGTATGTGCCAATCCACATGAAGCACCATCTGGACCACCCAGCCAAACAGACAGGCAGAGGTAAGCAGTATAACCATAGCATCCCACTAAAGTGGGAAGTTCTGTCCCACAATTAAATCTAAAGACCTCTTGGTGCACAACAGCCTTCCATGCTGAATGGCTTCAGTATATACTATGGATAACCATCTAGTCTGGAGAGACTGTGGTCTGGCCTGCAGAGAAGACTAACAGGAGTTTTCTCTTATAGAAGTCTGAGGTCACCCAAATAGTTTCACTGAGGTGTTTTTCGGTGAAGTGGATCAAAATATGGCCAGCATGACTTGGTCAAAGTAAATCTACACTATTTTACACAGGAATACTAGAAGTGATGTCCAGATTTTTGGTAATGCTATGACAAGTTTTCTTGGACTTTTCAACCCTGGATTGAGTTTTTGGACTATGACCTGAACTGTAAATAGACTTTGCTGTCTAATCTGGAATGATGATTAATTATCTACCTGTCTCTACCCAACGTTTGGCAAAATTTTGGAGAGTCTGGGAGAAAATCTAATGCTTAACTGTCTTCTTCCACTAAAGTTTAGTGAGTTTCTATTCCTTTTTTAATTCTTAATGAAGAAGACAAACCCAAAATCAAAGTTCTGCAATACATAATTCCATAGATAATGTCTTCACCTGACTTTTGTTTGTGTGTACACAGCTCCGTTTGAGATGTTATAGTCATTGCTTGTTCTTAGGGATATAATTTTTGTTTTGTTTTATTTTGTTTAACAAAACCCCCTAAATGATGAGAAGTGGTTGGGTTTCCAGATATCATAAGGCATTTAGGCAATGCTGAAATTCCGACTGTTTATTCAGGGATTTCATCGTGTATACCCACTGCAATGAAATGGGCAAAAAATATTAGTTTAATGGGCATCAACATTGTGTGCACATTATGTTCTTCTGACTCACTTGGTTTATGAGATATTTTTAAAGTCTTCTTCTTTGGTGAATCAGCCCTTGCAGAAAACTTGCCTCAAGCTCAGTCCCTTTTGTTGGGAAGAATTTGTGCTTTCTTGGCATCTATGTGGAAGTCTTGGATTCCCATCAAATTGAACAGATTGGCATTCTCTGCTATAGCAGTTAGCCACAGCCAGATTCCTAAGGCTTTGGCCAATAGTTTATGACTACCCTGTTGTTAGCTTTTTAAAAACAAATATCCATTAAAAATAACTGATTACTTCTCACTTCATGACCTTTATTGGAACCAGCAGTTCCTCCGCTAAGCAAGGGAAATGTTAAGTGAAATTCCACATGACCACTCTACTTAGCGAAAGTCTTAGTTGCTGTCATTAAGCAAATCCTATGAGGTGAGGTGGGGACTCACTGAATCCAAGCCATTCTTGGAATAAATGCCTCCATTTCAACTCCCCTATCTCTGCTGCTCACCTTCCTACAACCACCAGTTGTCCCCACGACCCAGTCCTGCTACCATCATGCCCTACAGCCTTCTTTTACATTATCTTCTTTTGTGCCAGCCTTCTTTTGCGCTCCAAGAGCCTTCTTTTGTGTGCTAGCCAGGGCCTCCCTGTCAACTCACAAAGCATTCCTGGTCTGTTCTCAAGTTGTCATAGGCCACGGGAGATGGGAAACCCTGACATTCTCCTTAAATGCTGGCAGAACCTTCTTTCATGAAGAGCTGAGTATCCTTCTTGAAGCCTTCAGTGCTACCCTGTTAACTGTTGTTCTGTGGCACAATTTTCGATTGGTCTTTCCTAAAAGGCAGATGATATTGTACAAAAAGATATTGTACAACTGTACAAAATTTCCTTTCTTTGATAATGGTGCATAGGTTGGCTTCTTCCAATTTTTTGGCCACTCTGTCGTTCTTCAGATTTGCTGTATGGTTTGGTTCCCTGATTCATCTTCTGTTGCTTGTCATATTTTTCCCTATTTTTCCATCAATTCCTGTGGGATGGCTGATCTAGCTTAATTTCTAGAAGAGAGCTATAGCAAATTCATTCCAGACAGTTGCCAAGAAAATGGAAAGTCCACACACTGAAGATGAGTCCAGCCAAAGTTGATAGGGGAAAGGCAGAATGTTACTTTTGTATTAGAGATGACAATCTGTGTTTGTTTTCTTCTGATGACTATGTTACTTTCAAATTAATTGGGAAACCACCTACGGGTCAATTTGTACTAGACCCACCTATTTTCTTTCCAACATTTCTTTCTTTCAAATACCCATTTCTTCTTTCTTTCCTTCCTTCCTTGCAGTTGGCTGGTAGAGGAGGATGGGAATGCTCATGTCAGAGGTTTGAACTAAATCCCTTGCACTATTCTTCTGGAATTTGGCCACAAGTCCTAAGGAGTCCTGGAATTACAGGTCGCCTCCTTCTCCATGATGGCATTTAATATCTCATGCAAAATGTTTACTCCAATTGCTTTAACAGAGCCCCAAGAAGTATACACGATTGTCCTGGACAAACAACCCCACTCCCCCACCCCAAAATCCTCAAACTGAAACCACAGCATACATCTTGCATATGGTTTCATATACCACATGTTTGAAATTAGTTCTCTCCATCCCTCCAGCAGCAAGGGGATCAGAGGCAGCTGAGCTGGCTGCCAACTGTCTTTCCACACTGCTACTTCTGGACTCCAATTACTCCAGCTTGATCTTCTCCAGCGCTTCTGTGACAGGTGTCTTTGGTTGCTACATGTGGAGTCTGCTTCCAGCCTTCAAACAACCTATATATTCTATAGGATTGGAAGGGAGGGATCCAAGCAAATCCTACCTAGGCATGGTTCAGACCCATTTCATTTGTTTTTCCTGACCTGCCTGCAATTTTCACTCTTCTATTCATGGAGAAAAGGGGCTTTGTTTTTTAACCCCTGCCCCACCCTCCACCACTAGGTTAACGTCAACTCTCTCTATTTCATGAGGAAGGAACTATTCCACTGCATTGTGCTACAGTTGAAATCCACCTCAAATTCTGAGTCTTATGCTTGAAGAAAGATTTGGAGAAATTGGTAGAAGTTCAGAGAAGGTTAATGGAGATGATCAGAGGACTGGAATCTATGTCTTATGAAAGGATAAGATTAGAACTAATGGGAGAAACATTAATGATGCAGATAGAGATTAGACATTGGAAAGATGATAGTAGAGCCGTCAAATGATGGAATAGGTTACCACATGGTGTGATATTTCTCCCCTTCACTGAGTTTTTTTTTTACAGAGGCTGAGTAGTCAACTATTGGGGATGGTGTAGTAAATCTCATACTGTGCAGGTCATTCGGCTTGAGGACTTCATAGGTCCTTTCCAACTCTGTGACTATTATTGTTGTTAAGTCATTAATTCATGTCCAACTCTGTGACCCCACGGACCATAGTACACTGTTCTTCCCTGTCACCTGAAATTTGTCCAAATTCATGTTCAATATTTCAGTGACACTACTAACCATCTCATCCTCTGCTGTCCCTTTCTACTTTTGCTTCCAATCTTTCCCAACATCAGGGTCTTTCCCACTGAGTCCTCTCTTCTCATTAGGTGACCAAAGTATTTCAGTTCATTCTAAAGGTAATTAATAGAACTGGTTACATTTATCCTTGAGAAGACTGTGTGGGGTTATATTCAAATACTTGGAAGAATGTCAAACTGTAGGTTAACTCCTGTATTTTACCATTCCAGGGTGGGATGGAGATAATAATGGACTTGACGTAGGGGAAGGCAGAGTCAATCAGTATCTCCTTGATTGAATCAATCAAGGAGATACCGTTCCTAATTCAGGTCTCTGGAAGTCTCTTCTAGATCCTAGGATTTGACTTCCAAAAACAGAGATTAGCCCATTCTCACTGAATTAGAATTATGGGCAATTTTTGGCTGTTAATCCTACTTAATCTCACACACAATTTTCCCAGAACACAATAGCATATTCTTTATACATTATTTTCATTAATACGTGTCATTTTATACATTGTAAAAAATATATATAGAAGGAGTGCACTGTAAAAACCTGAGGAAATGTGAATTGCATTTCAGTGAACATAGTAGTCTGGGGAGTCAGCTTAAATAAATTTGCATTTCCTTTAATTCTTGGAGAGAAAAGAAGAAAAAGACAGGCTCTTTAGATACACAAGGCCATTGGCTTAGGCCCATACGGCAAACAAATTAATAAATAAGCAGAACAATTTCGCTCATGAATCTAGTGGAGAATAGCAGGTTGTTTTTCTTCTGGAATGCAATTATCTTTGTTTCCTAATCTGTCCCAGAAGAGAAGAGTTTTCAGTGAAGGAAAGACGATTGCTACATTTCTCTTAACTCTTTCTTGTTTGTCCTTTGCCATAGAGTAAAAGGATGAGAACAATAGGTATTCTGTTATTTTCATCCTTGTCTAAAAGAAAACACGGAATCTAATTTCTATAGATGTCTTCATGGTGCATTACCAGCAGTAACGTTATAATCCTAGCTTAATCACCCGGACAATAGGAAGTACCTAATGGCGATGTATGGGATAAAGAGCCTGAGGAACTCTGAATATAAAAGCCAAGGTGCACAAGGGAATGGTGTAAACAATGCGTGGCATGTTCAGGAAAGTTCACTTTGTTTACAACATGCAAGCTTAGGCACACAAAGTAGGCTTTCAACAGACATTTCCACTGGCTGTTTACAGGATTTATTAAAAAGAACACGAAGCTCCTGTCAGTACTGCCATAAAGCAAAGATACCGGCTTAAAAGCACCTTCATTTAGACAAAATGGTCTTTGATTACTTGAGAATCATAAGAGCAGGAGGGCAGCATATTGAAAAAGTACATATTGAAGACGTACTGTGGGATAGTGATATAAATAATAAAGTCATATGTAACAATAGTGACAAAATAATAAGCAATTGTGAAATTATTAGCCAGGTGTATGGAGTAAGGAAGATGGCCTTAATAGGGATATGCAAGACCTGCTACCAAAGCAAAGAGAACAAAAAATATCTTGGTTCCACAATAAGTAGGACATCTGCTGAAGAGAATCAGACAGACACCTCCCTACCAATAAAGGAGAATATTTGTAGCTCAGGGTTGAAATGAGGGGTCCTTGGTGATCTCTGAGGTTGCTTGTTTTCTTGCAGATGTTTCATTATCCTAAGTAGGTAACATCATCAGTGCTAGTAAGGAGCTATGTTTGCTGTCAGTTTATATTCTGGTAACTTACCTATCTATGTGGGTGGGGGCTGTTTTAAGTTGGGCTGTTTACTGAATGCTCTTTGGCAGTTTCTTGATTGGGACATTGCTTACTTGATTGTTGGTCTGCAGTTAACCTTGGAGTTAATTTATGTTGATCTGAGTGCTGATTACTGGTGAAGAGGTGCTGGAGACTTTTTCTCTTTTGGGCTGGTTGATTGTCTCTTTTGCATCGTCTATAGATGTTGTTAATGTCTATGTGTCTATTGATGCCTGATTTGTCAGAGTCCCAGGCTTCTAGAAATTCCCTGGCATTTTTGGACTTTTCTGGGGTTAAAGGTAAAAGGTTCTACTCTTTATTTTTTCAAGGAATAGTTTCCTTTGTGTAATGTTTTATATTTTTAAAAATAAAATGCTGCTCAGAACCCAAAATAATAAAATATTACCAGTACTGTCACATATTTTGGCAAAAGGGCATATTCACCCTAAATTTATTACAAATATTTTCAATTGGTTTCTGTAGTGAACACATTATTTATGGTATGCTATATGCAGTACTGTGCCATTAAAAGCTTGTTGTTTGAGGTTCATATTTTTCTAATCAGGAGAAAATCTACTGGATCACTGCAATTTGAATCACAATAAAATAATAATAATCCTGGAATAGAAATAGGGATCAAGAATTTCTACAGAATTATATTACCCATCATTACAATTGAAAGGTCATGGAGTTTTTACTGGCTCAGGAGATGATTACTATCCTAGATGTCCCCAGTGCTTTGCTCAGTTTAACTTGGTAAATTTTTGTTCTTAGAAATATAAAGACGTAGAAATATAAATTCACTGTCTAGAGAGTTCAAGATTTCTGAGTTGCCCTGCTACTGCTTAAATTTCAGTTTTTCAAGCTTAGCTCTCCTAAACAAGAATGTCTACTTGACAGAATTTAGCCAATCTCCTTTTCTAAAAACATACGTTTCCTAGATTTAACAGGGAAGCAAGTTTTCACTGTGTAACTCTGCTTCTGCTCTGTTCACAATATGAGTATGTTTCGTAAAACATAAGTTTCCTAGATTTAACAGGGAAGCAAGTGTAACTCTGCTTCTCCTCTGTTCACAATGCGAGTATGTTTCAGGGCTGAAAACACCAAACTCCCAACAAATCATCCAGTGATGATTTGGAACCAGCAGAAGTTGCTTTTATTTTTTAGACTAGATGGAGCATCCTATTCCCTATTGCCATACTCTTTCTTCCCATTACAATCCATTTCCATACTGTGTAGGTAGTCCTCACTTGCTGATGGTACTTGGGATTGGGAATACCATTGCTAAGTGGCATGGCATACCGTGTACCATCACATGAACCATTCTGACTTATCATGGGAGTTCCAGTAGTCTGAGTTGCCATCATGAGATGAATTTTGCAAAAGTCACAGCTTCCTGTGTCACATAATCAGTGAGTGCTCTCACTGAGCTTGCTTATATTCTTGCAGACATTCCATTACCCTAAGTAGGTAACATCCTCAGTGCTAGTAAGGAGGGCTGTTTGCTGTCAGTTTATATTCAGGTTTCTTGTCTGTCTGTATGGGGTGGGGGAAGTCTTAGGGATTCTTTGGTTGGGCTGTTTACTGATGTCTCTTTGGCAGTTTCTTGATTGGGGTAATTGTTTACTTGATTGTTGGCCTGAAGTTAACCTTGGAGTTAAATGCTGACATTTCTTTTAGTGAATCCCCCAGTGGAGGATGACACCCATCATATTGATCCTCCTGTCATTCCATTCCATAAATCGTGGCAAAACCTAAACTGATACATCACGTATCCTGGGCCGTTTGCTTCAGCTGCTTGCCTCAGCTATAAGATGAAGCCTCTGAACTAGGAATATGCCAAAGCCAAAGCCATCTAATGAGATGCAGAAGGCTGCCTTGAGATTTGAGCAGGCTAGAAATATTCACAGTGGCTTTTCTTGTGGTCTCCCAGACTTGGTCCCTGCTCTAAAACTAGGCAGCATGAGGGGGCGTTCAAAAATGTCGCTTTGTAAAAAGCCACCCAAATAGTTTCTGTTCTCTCTCTCTCTCTCTGTCTCTCTCTCTCTCTCCCTCTTTTTCCCTAACATCCCTGCATATGTTTTCTTTCTTAGATTAGAAGTTAGAACAGGAAAAAAAAACCATCTAGACTAATTGTCAGGAATAAATGAGTTTGAATGGTGTGGCTTCAGTGGAGTGGTAATATCCGGGAGACTCACTATCTAATTTTAGAATATATTTATATATATATATATATTGTGTGTGTGTGCGTGTGTGTGTAAAATTTAATTATACTTTAATATAATTTCACGGGTGCCTGTATGTAGGTCTTTTGTTGTTCGGGTTCTCTTCCGTGTAGAATTAGAGGTGTCATGGCGACGACGTTTCGATGAAATCTCATTCGTCATCTTCAGGTGCTTTTAGCTTGATGCTTTTAGGAGCAATGTGTGGTAGCAGCTTTTTCTTCCTTTTAACTGCCAGTGGGGGTTTGAACTGATTGGGTGGGAGCTTGGCTGTGTTCTGATTGGAT
>JANHFT010004052.1:56911-78412 GCA_032467955.1 Pseudoxenodon macrops
AGAGAGAGAGAGAGAGAGAACATACATTTGCCATTAATCAAATAAAAGAAGGCAAATGTATGGTTTGTGTCTGTGTGTTTCTATTTATTTAATTATATGGTCCATGATCAAATGTGACTTGGAAGGAATGCTACAAGGTGGGCTCCTCTTAGATTTATAATTTGCCAAATTTCTTTCAAAAGCTCAAGGAGGCTTATATCGGGTTTGCCATTTGTCCTGATCCTATAGTGGTATGTCCGTGAGAAAGCCATTGGCCAAAAGTCATCCAACCAATTGCCTTGAGTGAGGATGGACTTGAGCCTGTGCCTCCTCCTCATGTTATCCATGATGTTCCTGTGGTTTCCAGTGAGTAATTTGTTTTTTATCAGAACATTCCCATCCATGTTTTTTCCGACTGATGTTTCTTTCCACTAGAGGTGACATGAGAGCAGTGTACCAATATTTAAGAGGCTGCCACATAGAAGAAGGGATCAACATATTTTTCAAAGCACTAGAAAGCAAGACAAGAAAAAAAGGAATGGAAACTAATCAAGGAGAGAAGCAACTTAGAGCTCAGGAGAATTTTCCTAACAGCGAGAATAATTAACCAGCCTTCTGAAGTTGTGGTAGCTCCATCACTGGAGACATTTAATAAGAGACTTGTTTGGAATGAGCATAGGTTGGCCAGAAGACTTCCAAAGTCCCTTCCAACTCTGTTATTCTGTTACATGTGGAATAGTTCAAGATTCTTTTTCTTCTGTTATATCAACATGACATAATCAGCAGGCATTAATGCACACTGGATATAGATGGAATGAAGTTCTATCTTCTATCATGAAATTCAAGGTGGCTTATCTGGAGCTCTTTGTGATCTTTTGCCAGAACAGACAACTCAGATGTCTTGGACACAATTGACACAAACCCTTGTCATTTGCTTTGGTACTTGGTTGATTGGAAAGTCTGAAAGAATCTGAAGGGTGTGTATCTATGTTTTCCTTTCTAGATTTTAAGCAGATTGAAGCACAAGAATGCAGGACTATTTATCTTGGATGGCATTTTATGACAAATCACTTAAATTTATACATGTTTCCACATTTTTTCTTAAATTTGTGATGCATTACTCTGTTTAAAAAATGTACATGTCTTATGGAAAATTACAATTAAATGCATGTATTGGGAACACTGTGTACAGAAAGGCATGGAACTTGGCAAAAATAAATATTTTAAGAAAACATGACTATAAAAGCACGTGTATTAGGAGAGATGTCCACAAAAATGCATGAGAAATACAAATAGCTTTTTTCTGCAAAAAAACCCAAAAACTTTCCATCCTGCTGTGGAAATGAATGACAATGGACTAATGCTTCAAAAACATGCAAGTAATGGGAAGCAGACTTACTTATTCATCTCTACTGGAAAAAAAAATAGCGTCAGAAGTTGCAGAGAAAAGAAAAACCCTGAACAACATGGACAATGACAGTGGTTATATTTATGGCTCTGTACCTACCAAAGGAAGCCAGGGGGATTCGACTTCAACAAATCTAATAGATCCCTTTGCCTTTTTTTTTTTATTCCCCCCCCACACACACACACAGATTCTCAGCTTCGCTCAAAGAAAATAATGCTTTGAAGAAAAGAAATCCCTTTTTCTTTTCTCCATCCTAGTAATTGGGAATTGTCTCTCCAGTGACACTTGACCACCTGCTTAGGGTTGTGCAAATATTCACAGGTTCCTTAAGGTTCTTCAAAGGATGCCCTTGAAGCATGGCATCCAAATGAAATAGTACTTGGCTGTCCCCTGTGGAGGTAGAATGGCTAGGAACAGCAGCTTTTATTTACAATCAGCACTTGGTCAGAAGCCACTTTTAACAAACTGGGGTAGTGCATCAGGGATCCCATGAGGGAGAGTTACATCCCATTATCGGGTCAGCAGATAGTGGGGGAACAGCAAGCTGTCTTCTCAAGCACCCAAATTACCTGGTTCACATCTTATTTTCATTTTTACGAATTCATCTGCTGTCCTCTTCCAGGCAGGATTCAGTGCTTCCAATTGCTGTCTATACACCTGCTTTCTTGTACGGTCTTCATTTTTAAATTTGCAATCTGATCCTACTTACCAAGTCAATAAATCCTTATTTCATGTCCTTCCATCATGGGATACAATTTTAAAAAATTAGACATCTGTTGTTGTTTTTTAAATAAAATTTTTGTTGGCTGCTTCTCAGCACTTTTAGTTTGACCCAAAAGTGAAACATCTATGTTCACAGGCAATAAAATATACCGGTATATTTTAATTTCGTATTGACTTCCTTCAGTTACTAGCATAAAAGCAGTCAACTGCAGTTTCCTCAGCCTGTGACAGTTCTATTTCTCTCCCTAAAATTTAAAGGCTTTTGCAATAGTTATTAAATATATTTGACATAAATATAAGACAAAAGCTATTTCTGGACATCAATTTCTCATAATTATATTAATATTTTTTAAACTTGCTTTTAGGATGAAATATTCTTACCTCAAAGGTAAATGACTAAATCAAAGGTGGGTTCTGAATCTTCTTACTGATGGTTCACTCAGGGTTGTGTCTCGAGTGCGCGAGCGCGTAGCAATCAAAAAATAGCTTCTGCACATGCGCAGAAGCAAAATCCAAGATGGCGGTGCCCACAGAGACACCGACAGAACTGGCTCCATGACATCATCGTGGACTTACTACCAGTTCTATAGAACTGGATAGAACCAGTAGGAACCCACCTCTGGACTAAATCTCTATAATATTCTCTGAATGTGATACAAAATGTGCAACAACACCGCTCCCTAATCAAAGTTTCTTTCTCTTTTGTTAGTGTCAATTCATTGGGTTATCGATCCCTGCTTGCTTCTTGTACCTGTAGAAAAACAAAACCCAACCCAGCAATTTTTTTCCAGCAATTTCATATTATATTGTTTTAATTTCCTGAATTTATTACTGTGCATCTGGGCTTCAAACCTACATAGCGGCACTACAGATTCCTTCTGGGAAATTAAAACTAATGGCTCCTGTTCAATTATTCAATTCTTTGTGAATACAAAAACCAGTGGACCCATAATTATTTTTTAGAAATGAACATAACCATAGTTGACATCAAACTCTTCATATTTTACATAGGATGCTCGTTGCCTGGTTTTATTTGAGTCTACACAAAAGGACATATGTAACTGGTATGGAATCAGTTAATTGTTATAAAAAATGTTCTATAATAGATAACTTCAGATGAAGGTGAAATAATAGCCAGAAAGCCAGACATGCAGCTGAGGCCCATCATTAATTATGGGAAAAAAATAGCCATGGGTGAAAACCATTAAGTCCAAAGCTAGGAGACCTCCCATTGCATTTGCAGAATTTAGCTGCTGCATCATTAGCCTTGTCTTCTAAAATATGTATTTCTTCCATTTGAAATAGAACTGCTTTCGTGGTGTGGGTTTCAGGAAATAGTTTACATTTTCAAAATGGAGCAAACTTTGTAATTTGGAAAATCAGATTGAATGTTTAGTTTGTAATTTTATGCATTGGTTGTTTGATTTATTTAATTTTAACAAAGACCAACACAAATGCATCAAAGAGATGGAAAAACGATTTAAGTAACCAAGAGTACAGACAAAAATATACAGACAAAAAATACTGAATTTACTGAGATGGCTAAACTGCTAAGGATTTGATAACAATGGCAATTACATCTCTTCTTGAGGGGGCCAGTGAATATCAGGGACCTGTTAGGAAGTTAATGTTCTTTTCCTCTAAGGTACTGTAAAAATAGAATGTAAGGGGCATTATAAGAGTCCTGCAGATAATTGTGTATGTCAATTGCTAAACAGTATCAAAATATTAAGTAATAATGAAGTTCATAAACCCAAGAATTTTTTTGCCAATTATTAAATACTTCTGCATTTCAGCCATGCAGTAAAACAGCAACAAAAATCTTATTATATTATATTTTAAAATAAATGCACCAGATATAGAAATAAGTTATAATTGAATGTCAAATCCACACACAGAGTGTTTAGTAAATAGTCAAAACTTATGGCAAGTCTTAAAATCAGTTCTCTCTCTCTTTCTCTCTCTTTTTCTCTCCCTCCCTCCCTCCTATCTACCATCTACCATCTATCATCAATCTATCTAAATTTAAACATTAGTTTATCTAACTGTTTTTATCATCAGAAAAGGCAACATCGACCTGGTGTAAAAATAAGGGGTATTTATTATTTATGTCTTGAACTATAGACCACAATCAATTCCTAAATTCTTTTTGACTTAGGTTGTCAAACTTCAGTATTTTTTTCTTGCTTAATGTACTGCAGCACAATATTCTTGGTAGATACACAGCCTAGTTTTAACAATCTGAATCAGAATTTGGGGATGACTTGATTATTCTGAAAATAGTTCAATGTCCGTATTTGTTTGCAAGACAGGAAACACATATATACATAGATCCAACTCCCAGCATGGCATTACATTATAATGTTCCATGCTTGGGTTCTGCCTTTGCAGGCTTGAGTGAACCCAGCTATTATGTTCTATTCACATAACTAAGGCAAAGCAAACTATGGCATAATGCAACATTGAAAGCCAACTATTGTCTCCAGATTGGCCTACATATACAGTGTGTTTCAAATGTGTGACGTCTATCTCATCTTCTGAGTCTGGATTGGATTTTCTTTCTCAGTGATCTGGAGAGACAAATGGACTTCCTTGTGTTTTTGGACTAAGTCTGTCTTACAATATGATTATCATAGTAGAGCGAATGAAACAGATGTGTTATTCAAATTGTTCAAATAATGAAAAATAATCATATTTAAAGTTTAAAAAAAAACTAGTTGGGGTGCTCCTCCCATGTTTCAAGCCTTCATTGTGAGAAAGACTGCACATCATCAGCTATAGGATATTTCTAGGTGATGGCAATGCTTAAAGTATATATCAATGGATAAAGTAAAATATAACAAACAAGGATCTGTAGGACATGATATTTGTAAGAGCTCATTTAGTAAGATTTTTTTCATAAGGTTTTCAAAAAATAGACTTGTTTTGTAAGTGGATGCATTGAGACAATCACATGATTTATTTTCATGATGAGGAGAGAGGGAGAGAGAGAGTTTGATTCCTTTGTGGTCACAAGGAGCTTCTTGGCTCAAAAAAGCATGTGAACTGAGGTCTCCTTAACTAGTTCCAATAGGCTAGAAGAAGGATAGGCAACATGTACCCTTCCAGATGTTTTAGACTACAATTCCCATCCTCTCCAGCCAAGAAGGCCAAAGGGGAAAGAGGTAATGAGAATCACAGTTCCTTTTTCAGCATGCAACTTTCCAAATATGTTACCCTCCAAATAGTCCAAAACATCTGGAGATTACAAAACTGGAAAAGGTTGGTCTAATGTTTACACTATATTACTTCAACATAGGATTATAGTCTTTGCAGTGATACATGTTATAGCTTTTCAAAATAATTTAATGAAAGGGTTAGAAATAAAAGTGTGCAGAGATTATCCAACCCACATTGAAACTTGGATATACCACTCAAAAAATAGCAATAGCACTTTAACTTATATACCGCTTCACAGTGCTTTACAGCCCTCTCTAAGTGGTTTACAGAGTCAGCATATTGCTCCCAACAATCTGGGTCCTCATTTTACTGACCTCAGAAGGATGGAAGGCTGACTCAACCTTGAGCCTGATGAGAATTGAACTGCCAAATTGCAGTCAGCCGGCAGTCAGTAGAAGTAACCTGCAGTACTGCATTCTAACCACTGCACCACCGCGGCTCTTAATTCCCAACATATCATTCTAAAGTAGGGTTGTCCAAATTAGGCCACATTGGCTCCATTCATAATACATGAACACAAGTTTCATTTTTGACACACTGCTCTACTAACACCACTGCTATCATATCTGGTGGGTAGGTGCAACATGGGATCGGCAAAAACTGTTGGTTACTCAAGTCCCAGGTTTTATATTAGGCTACAGTGAGCATCTTTAATGTGTCTCACGTCTTCTACTTCAGACACATTATGTGAAGATCCAACTCCCTGGAGAATGCTCTAAAGCTGGGGAAAGTGGAAGGAAATAGAAGAAGAGGACAACCAGTAGTAAAGTGGATAGACTTAGGCACAGTGGCAATAAGTACACCATCGGAACAGGTTAGGGATTTCATGCAGAAAATCCAACTATGTGGCGGCTAGGAGTTGAAAACAACTTGATGGTCCAAAATCAATCAATCAACAGTAACAAAAACATTAAGGTTTATATTTGTTTGGCACTCTGTTTAATGCACTAGGAAATAAGAACATTGTATACATTTGAGGCTGAGCTAGTTACCTCATCACTAGATTCCCATTGCAGACCTTTGATTCTGCACCCAGCTGAACTTCTTATGCTATCCTTACTTGGCATTCTTGCCCCCATATTCAGGTGTTACCACTACCGCATTAAAACGGCAGATCAAGGTTCTTATTGCTGTCTTTCTGGTATGGAGCCGTGGAGTTGTTTGAGTGGCATGTCACATACTGTCACCTTAATTTTTGGAAAGGCTGGAGATCATGGACAAAAGACAAGGAGGGACTTGGAGGACAAGTAAGAGAAGGATGGGCTATTTATCATTTAATAACTAATTTGCGTGAACCAGATCAAACCTGCTCCTGAAAGTAATCTTGTTTGATCATTGCCACAATCCAGAGAATTATTTAGAAAACCAGAACTCATTTCTCTCCATTATTCTCATTCTTTAGAGAGGATTTCTTATTTACAGACAATAAAATCCCTAAAGGTTTTCATACCGATTCCAGTCTCTGACTTAGTTTCTTTGAGCCAATGAAAACTACTGTACAAGGTATATATGGAATAAATAACCTCTCGGGTAAAAAAAGAAAGCAAAGCACTACCCCATGTTTTATTTTTCCAAGCATGTATTATTGTTTTCTATAGATTTCTAGGGAAGCTTCTGCAAATTGGAATTTTTGTCTAATTCTTCCCATCTTTTCACATAAATTGCTTTTGACAGATGGATACTGGATATGGTGTTGAAATCTATAAGAAACAGAAAAAGAAGGGGAAAGTTTTGGGGGCAACCAAGGAGTCCATAACTCTCTCCATTACATAATGTTTCTTTTCGTCTTTCAGCTGACTCAAAGTTGACTATGTTACCAGGCTACTGGCCAAAAAGAAGAGGGTACAACACAACTACATTCCAAGTAGATGAAGAAATTAAAAGCCCCAGGCTAGAGGATTGCTCAAGGGTTGGTTTCTTCTGGGGAATGTGAAACAAATCTGCCTTGCCCTTGTGGTTGTACGGTGAGATCGAGATCAATTAAAACATAGACTTGTGCAACTGTATACATCCTGAGAGTATAGTGTTGAGACCACAGTGAAGGAGGTGGAGGAGATGGCAGCAGGCATCTGCTTGGGTGGTAGATTGTGATAGGAGTCATGCTACTTGCACTGCGCTCTCTGCCTTCAGAAAAGCTTCTTTATTTCTCTTACCCCCTTTTTAACACTTTAAAAAGCAATGATAAAATAATGTTCATAAGACATTATTAAAATGGTTTTCTTCTAATTGATAATGATAATAATGAGTAGCAATAAATTACTAATAATGATAGTTTTACTGATTGCTTGTTTTGTGAGATGGTCAGCTGTATAAATTAGAGAAATCAAATCAAATCCTATTGGTGAAATCCATCTGACGACATCATTTTCTTCCCCCGGGCAAATATAGGAAAAGCAGCTTGGGTAATAAGGTTGATCATGAAGCAAGAGAAAAACTCACCCCCTTCCAATCCAGATAATCCTTGGTGATTTTGGTTGCTGTGGTCCAACTTTAATTAGATCAGAGATTCAATTACAGAGCTGTAGGTTTGACCTAATGGTTTGATCTACTGATTTGGAACTTGTCAATAAGATCTATTACTGCTTTCAATTATGTACTGCTATATGTAGGTGTGATATAGATTATAGGATTATTTAATTTTTTTCCTGCTTGTCCTTAGTTTGTCTTTAGATCAATTTCTGATCTGTTAGAGGACACTATATGAATTTTAAAAACAGCATAGTAAATTGGTCTTAAATGTGTGAGTCACATATTTCCAATGTTCCCATTCTGGACATGCCTAAATTAATATCTGAGCATATCTAATATAAAGTACTACTAAGGTCCTAGAAGCAGACAGGAAAAGGAAGGACTTGGCAAGGAAGCTGTCAGCGTTCCAAATATAATCCAGAACTAAATCAGACTCCAAGGCAAAGCATTCCCCAAAGTTCCAATTTATTAAGAGAGACATGTTGGCACATCTGTGAAAACCCGAATCTGAGGATTCCCAGGTTTTCACCACCCAGTTAAAAGTTCATGATCTTGCCCTCACACCCACAGTTCCATCACATGGTCCAATCATTCATTGCCATGCTGGCAGGTTCGCCCATCTAGTTCCGGTCAGGTGTAAAGACAAAGGATGACCTTGGCATTCTAGAAAGAATTTTGTTATAGCTACATATCTCCAACTCCGTACTATCCCCCCTCCCATTTTCCCACAATAGAAAATGCATAGTAGAATACTAGAAAGTGTGGCAGGCCAAAAATCCAACAGAATATAGATGTAAGCCTGACAGAAGCACAGAAGAAGACAAAATTTAGTGTGAAACTATGTTGAAATAGTTTTATCTTACAATTTACTCTGGTGTATTTCTCAAGAATACTCTAAGAAAGAGCATATCTAAATAATATTAAATGAATATTGAAGCATTGTTAATATAAAGTTGCTATTCAGATCAGAATTTATTTTTCCTCAAATGTTTTTTTTCCTTCCCTTCCTTCCTTCTTTCCTTCTTTCTTTCCTTCCTTCCTTCCTACCTACAAAAATACTACTGTCATAACTGATTATAAAAGATTAAGGAAAGATAAAAATATCCTTAAATTTGAATCCTAGTTATAATATTAAAATAAAAATATAGTTCTAAGATAATTATATATTTGAACAGTGATTTTTCTGTGTTTCTCTTTGTAGTCCAACCTCGGATTTCCCAACCAAGTACTAATCAGGTACAATTCTGCTTAACTTCTGGTCAATAAATTTAACCAGGTGCTACTCTTTGCTCAGACATTAAAATGTTAAGATAACAAAGTTGTCCATCCTTCTGTAATCCATCATGTCATTTCTAATAAGGAGTTGCCAGCCAGCAGTTCTTGGCTAACGTGACTGTTACGCTCTCATCTTAAAATAAAATCATAAATAAAATAAAATATAAAATAAAATAACTAAAATTAAAAAATAAAATAAACAATAAAGGAAGACCTACCAATGGATGAATATTTTAATGTCAACTGCATTTTGCATATACTTCAAGGTCAATATATATGCTGTCTTGTTTGATAATAAGAATCAAGATGTTGTAAGTCCCTGCGTCCCCTGCATGTGGAGGATCCAGATGAGAAATATGACCTGTGAGATTGGAGGGATTAAAAGAAGCCAAACAGAGGGAAACAATAATACTGTAACTGACTTGTTTACATTGAGTCCTCACTCCCCTTGGCAGGGTAGAGCATCAGTTAAGTCCATCTGTACTTATTTTCTTCTTCGAGCAGTGCAATATTCTAGAGTTGAAGAAGTTGCCTTGAATTTCACAGCTGTTTGGCTATCACTATTCCCACCAGATCCAGGCATAGTTGTCAATCTGATGAGATGCAAGCCTAGTCCACATATTTATATTCATTATATGTGTCATTCATGTGTGAACAAGATTGCATAGTTCTAATGGACAGATCACTCCTGTGGAATCTCACACCACTTCATGTTTTTCCAGAGTCCAACATGCTCCATCCTCTGTTAACAAGAGTAATCTCTATCAGTGAATATATGGTGGAGCAATTGCTTAGCAAGAGTCACCATGGTAAGGCAGTTTTCATCCTGTTAAAACCTAATAAAAATGGTGGTCTTGTTTATTAATGTACGCATTTGTAGAATTGAGATGCTACCCAGCTTTAATGACTCTAGGTGGCTTACATGATAAAAAAAATAAACTTAAAAAAATAAATCATCAAAATTCCCAAACTTCCAAAAGGAATAATAGAGTACACCACAAACAAACCTCATCCATAACTAGAAAGAGAACACATCCACCCTACACACAGGCCTGAGAACAAAACTATGTTTTCAACACAATACCAGGATGGGACATGTACAGATCACTGGGGGGAATGGTATTGCTGCTACAACAACTAATGCAGTGTGTGTGTGTGTGTGTGTAGATATACATACAAAGCAAAATGAAACACTCACCCAAATTAGTTTTATGCCAACATTTTAACCATAAAGTCCAGAAATAACACATTATGAACATTACAGGACTATATGCACAAGTTTTCCATTGTGCTATATTAGGATTAACAAATTCTCCTTTTTTAATGATCCTGTAATCCCTTAATTCAGGGTAGAGTTAGGACGACTGGATGAACCTGAGCATCTACTGGGCCAATGTCCTTCCTGACATCACACAGAGTTCACAGCAGATATTTTTTATTTGCACTCTAGGAGAAATGTCAGCTGCTACCTAGGATTGAACTGTCAACCTTCTGAATGGGAAGTGAGCATCTTCACCACTAGGTCACCACGCCGTTGAATATTTGGACTAACAAAAGCAGGTATAAAATCATTCCATCCTAAACATGATAGTACTTGATTCTATGTTTCTATATAATGAGCAATGCAACATTACATGTTCCCTCAGCTGAGTCTTGCTATAAAGGCAAACATCACTACTCATTGGATATTGGCTTATGCACTTTTTGATGGCATAACTTAAAAACTGGCCAGAGTAAAAGTAACAATGCCAGTAGATGTGATATAAATCAGTATCTAAGCACAGTTTAATACACCCAGTATAATTCCTCCCTGGCTGACCATACTCACTATACGGTTGTATCGCTTGGAGCCATATCCTTTTGGCCTCATGTAGTAGAAAGTTGAATGCACAAGAGAGAAATTTGTTGATGAGATTTGAAGAAGCAGCCCAGTTTTCCACAATACAGGGCAGGACTGGGCAAGCAAAAATAACTTTTGTAAAATAAATCAAAGTACCACTTCAGTGGGAACCCATCCTCTTCCAGTATCTCTCTGAGATACACTAAATCTATGACTTCATGATGACTACAGCCAACAGTCCTAAAGCAAACCTTTTATCACCAAGGCATCTCTACCTTCTCTTGCTCTCATTTACCTGTCATAGGTTGAAGTGCCAAGTGGAGGTGCACTCCTATCCCTCTAAATCTGATGCATACTTGGCTGCTAGTTGCAAGATTATGCAGTCCTTTGAGCACTGTGCCAGGATTCTTGAGAAGTACAGAAGATCAGAGCTGGAAGGGACCTTGGAGGTCTTCAAGTCCAACTCCCTGCTCAGGCAGAAAGCCTTATACCATTCCAGACAAATCATTGTCCAATCGCTTCTTTAAAACTTCCAGTGTTGGAGCATTCGCAACTTCTGGAGGCAGGTTGTTCCACTGATTAATTGTTCTAAGTAACTTGGGGCACCAGACCAAAGCCCAATCCAATGCTGTTCTCATTCTTTAAAGTCCTAAAGAAAGCTGGGAATACAACAGTGAAGTTATATCTGCCTCATACAAACCTGCCCTTCTGTAGAAATCAGTCATTGCAAGATATTAGATGATAGGGCAATAGAACACAATGGCACAGTAGGCAGAGATTTTTTTTCTATTTAATGTCTATGGAGATTCTCAGTCATCCAGGTCATGGTTGTCCCAAAGGTGCTTTTTCAAGAGACAACTGGACTTTCAGATGGCTGGTCATTTGCATTCTATTTAAGGTCACCTGGAGGTTTATATGGTGTCATCAGAGTCACCTGAGTAGTGCAATCTGCAAATAATAAGAATCCTTCCATTCCCAACCATCCAATCAGAGTTGAAGCTTCTTGGATGAGAAGCAATATATATAATACATAAAAATTCTAGGGAACATCAGTATGAGGAAGTACTTTTTAAAAAGTTACCTTTTTTGTGGGGCTTTATGAGCAAGATTTTAATAAAAAAAAGAAGAAGTTAAAAACATTATTCTTCCCTTACATCTCATTTCAAGTTATGATTATATATGAACTACTTTATGTGTTTTCAGTTTCACTTTCTAAACGCAAAAGAAAAAAAATCAAAGTAATACCTAACTTGTATCTCTTGGGGTCCGAACCACCAAATCTGGCTTAATTTTGCTGAAAACCACAATTTGCTTCAGAGTGGCTCAGAATTTAAGCTCAGGTTCATGAACTTTGGCAAACCTTTCAGAGCAAATCAGGGTCCAATTACCCAGCAAGTTATCCACAATGAAATCACCAAGCATTCAGATTTTTCAGAAATCTGAAACCTGATCAGCATTGCCTTGGTTTTCTCTTGCTTTAACAATGACCATAAATCAGGATGTAGAAAGCAATGTGAAGTTACAGCTGCCAGTTCTTAAGCTGGTGTTGGCCTTTGGCATTCATATATAGTGAGTTCTTTCCAAAAACCCAGGTTATTGTGATGGATCAGTGTAGGGTATGCGTCGATCACAGCAAAGTGGCCTTTTGCAATTGACAGATGGAAATTTTGTCAATGTGCAGATTTTCTAAGTGCCGTCAAAGATTTTTTGGTATGCAATTCAAGAGTGCCAATTGCCATTGGGGCCACCATGGTTGGTTTATGCAATAATCTTCCCATTTTGCTTTTCAAATCTTGATACTTTGTGATCGACTTCAATACCCTGTCTTCTATTCTACTATCCCCTGATTCTGACACATCAATTATCCACACTCTTTTCAACCACAGTTAAATGTGTTACAAGCCAAGACTTTCTTGAGTTGTAAAGAGGATAGGGAGAACTTTATTTTCAGACATAAGATTCTGTTTAATGTAGCCTCACAATAAAGCAGAATTACGGTAGCTTTTCTGGTTGTGTTTTGTATGTATTGTACCTGGTTAGTCTGAAATGAAATATTACATGGCTTAATGAATTCTCAAAATCCACTATAACTGGTTGTCAAGGGTTTGTTCTTATGAGGAGCTTCAATTTACCTACTTGGTTCACTTTCTTTTATTTCTTGAATAAATACTGTGAATTAATATAATATGACATGATAAATAATGTATATAGTATTTATTCTATTCTACTCTACTCTACTCTACTCTACTCTACTCTACTCTACTCTAGCTGGTAAATTGTGATGACCTGAACTGCTAGACGTTAGATTCCATTTTTATGTTCATAGTAATAACTGTGTAGCAAAAGGAGGCAGATTGTCTTAACCTTAACAGATCACTGATGGATCTGGGGAAAAAATCATTTGGCTTGTATCTAGACTAGTTTAAACCATCACAAATAATATGCACCCACAAATTCATTTTTCCTTTACTATGCAAAATAATCTATCATACCATTGTATCTAAAGAATACTAAAGTAGGATGTTAGTTAGGAAATTCACCATGTTGCTATTCAGGATGCAACAGCCATATGCTGTTTACTGTGATTCATTTTTTGTTTTTACTACCAGTTCATGTCTTAAACATAGAAACATAGAAAATGATGGCAAAAATAGATTTACCAGCTCATTGAATCTGCCCTTTGAGTTTCTTCATACTTCTTCATAGTACTTTTACAGGCAGTCCTCAACTTAAGACCACAATTGAACCCCAAAGTTATGTTGCTAAGTGAGAAATTTGTCAAGTGAGTTTTACAACTTTTCTTGCCACATTTGTTAAGTCAACCACTGCAGTTGTTAAATTAGTAACACAGTTGTTAAGTGAATCTGGTTTCCCCATTGACTTTGCTTGTCAGAAGGTTGCAAAAGGTGATCACATGATCCGTCATAAATGTGAGTTATCAAGCATCAAAAACGTAAATCATATGACCATGGGGATGCTGCAATGGTCATAGGTGTGGAAAATGGTCATAAGTCACTTTTTCAGTGCTGTTGTAACTTCAAACAGTCACTAAGTGAACTGTTGTAAATCGAGAACTACCTATATATTTAGATCTCATTCACATTTTCCCTCTTCATTGTGATGGGATCAACTCTGTTAACAAATAAAGAACTAGTGGTTACTTTACTGCTGGAATTCCAGACTGCTGGAATCTCAGCCCAATAGACTAATGGCTAGTAGTCATTAAGCAGGATTTTATTAATAACTCCCACTTAGCTTGCTGATGGAGACTTCAGTGGGAGGCATTTGCATGTGAATTGTTAGGAAAAAAGAGTTAAGAAAGAAAAGAAGTATAACTTTTAATTTAAAAGTAAATTAAAAACTGAAACTATCGAGGTCTTTTTCTTCTTCTGAAGATATGTTTTGGTTTGTGCAAATGTTATTCCCCTGTGCCCTTTTTCACAGACAGAAGAGCGGAAATGTACAGAAGATCAAATACGAATTGTGCAAAACTCTTTTGAGGTCCCCATTATTTTATATCCATATGAATAATTTAAGATGTTTTTAATGGACTCAGTAGCTGAAAGTAATAAACCCCTAAAATGTCTCATATGGTTTTGAATTTCTTCATTGATTTGTCCATCTCCAAGGATTTTAGAAAAGTTCACGGGAGATCTGTACTTACAAAAACTATTGAACAAAAGTGTTTATCTGAAAATACATCAGGCATTATGTATTAATTTATATGGTGATAGATCACAAAGCGGCCTTTTATTTTTAGATTTCTTAAGATATGTATTTTATCTTTAGGCCTTTTAATATTGTATTTGTGGTTATGTAGGTTTCTTCAAAAAAAAATCTACCAAATTACTATCTTTTTAACTAAAAAAATAATCAACTTGATCCAGGAAAGAAACTTAGGAAGGACCTACCCTAATGGATCAGGCAGCGGGAGATTTGTATTTTTAGAGTTGCAAGATTCTATGGATGTAGCCTTACAATAAAGTAGAATGAGCTAATCTGGTCATGTAATTCTGTCAGGTTTACTTGGGGGGAATGACATCTATCTATGTTTCTTTCTCTGGTTGTTTAGCAGGTTACCCCCTCTGTTGTCTGATTGTTTCCTAAGCAGGGGCAAAATCATTTTCACACACCATTACAGTAACAAATTGCGATAATATCTTCAATTTCAGTAGTATGTTCATGAAGTATTTAAGATATCTGTCTCAGTTTAGTTACTGACTGGGTTGTCTCAATTTCCTTTTAATTACAGCTGGTCTATACAATAAATGAAAGGAGAAATGTATTCTTCTAGAGTAGCGAACAAAGCTAAAATGGGCAGAAATGAAGATCCAGAAAGATTCTTGATACATTTTGAATAAGGCTGACCAAAAACACAGCTATAAACCTGCACACAAACCATTAGATCAAATGAGGTAACATTGATTTTCAGTTCATTAAAGCAAGGATGTCTAATAGAAAGAAGCCTCATACTGATGAAATTCAGGATATAATTCATAGCGGTCTATAGTGTTTCTTTTTTAAAAAATGCTGAGATTTTGCCTTTTTACATGTTGACCTCATGTAAGGAGTGGTAGTTTCTAGAAAGAATTTTCAAATGAATCTTCACAGCCAGAAAAGAGCACACTGAGGACACCAGAAGGGTGTAAAAAGGAGAATAATTAAATAATTATTCAAGTAGAGCCTGTATGGTAATCTGAAGCAGATGCATGGAATTCCATTCTGTGTTCAGAAATGCATTCAAGAAAGTATAGCTGTGCAGGATCCAACAATCAGTGGTATTGTCCTAGGGGAACAGAGGAATTTTAACATTCCTGTACTAGATTATTTGCTTTGAAAGCCAATGGCATTACTCAAACAAGGACTACCGGATCCAAGACTACCAAACCAGGCATATATTCTGAGTCTTGTCCACATCTGTTTTAGGTAGATATTCCAAAGCTTGCTAATCAGAAGAGCAAATATTTCTACATCCTCTTCTTTAAATGAACATGAGTAGGCCAATGTTATGCAGCTGTGGCGAGATGCTTCCAGATCAGTATATACTGTAAGAGGTGAAAAATAAATATTCATTTCCATATATTTGGGGGAAATGCTCAACTTTAACAATAACAACAACATTTTCATATGTCAAGGAGTGAGAAATTTTTTTCTTCCAGTTTTTCCCTTTCCTAATTTTGTGTACAGAAGAAAAATTCCCATGTGGCATCTGAAGGTTGAGGAGCAAATGTAGACTAAGAAAGCCAAGACAACTGTTTTTCAAAGGATGTCTTTCTCTAACTGACTTCTCTCCAGATGTGCTGGCACTAAGAACCCATTTTCCTTTAGTTTCCATAGTCTTTGGCCATGTTGGATGAGAATCGTGGGGGCTGTAGCACTAACAGTTCTTTAGCTCCCAAGGTAGAGAAGGACCTTCCAGAAGTTGTTTTCCTCTCAGAGGAAACAGCCTCTAGCTTTCTTCACATTCCTGAAGCAGCTCATTCTTGAACTAGTTCTGCCACTGAACCAGCATGCTCTGAAATTCATCTCATAATTAGGAACCCCCAAAAGCAGCACACATGGACACTCTAATATCAGCATATTCAAATAAGTCATTTAATAGAATTTAATACAGCCACATTGCTTTTTCCCTCTGCCAATATTTTCCCTTTGCTGCCAATATTTCCAGTTGTCATAAGTGTCTCTTTTGACTATACATAACTTCTATCCATTACATTCTATTGTAGCATCGGCTTTTTGATTACACTTAGTTTTACTTTCCCTTAATATCAAGAATTTCAACTTGGTGCTCCAAAATTTCCATTACTTCCACTCTGATGATGTCAAAACCCACATCAGAATGACATCAAGGATAGTTGATTCCCTTGTGTTTCTTTCCATCCTCTGAAGGAGAAAGTTGTTGCCAAAATTTGCTACAACTACCATGATTTTGCCAAAGTTTGTCTCCCAAAAGCTAATTCATGTTCTCCATTGCTGTTACTTCATGACTCTCTGAAACATTTGCAGCTGGTTTTAGAAAACATCAACCACTTATTCTTTTGGTAGTCTATAACAAATAACAACATCAATACTGCTTGTGTGTTGTCTTCTACCTGTTTTAATGCAGATGACCTCAATAATTCCAGTAAGTTAATCACTGTGAATATTTTTACCATTTCCACCTTATAATGCAACTACCCTTCCCCTTGTAGGGATTCTAGTCCTTTTGAACAACTGGTATTCTTCAATTGCTGGATTTCATTCATAGAATTGTCCCATCAGGTCTACTTTTGTTTTTCTACCAAGAATCATCTTTGGGTAAAGGGAGGGAGGGAGGAAATTTTTGAACAAATCAATCCAGAGTTCTCACTCGATGCATAGAATTATCCTACTTCACTCACATGTGACATGAGACCAATGAGTTGACAATCCTACACTTTCCACATCTTGATGGGGGAGCCCATTTGTCTGCTGTTGACTGGCACCTCAGTCAGTGACTCTGTACCATTGAAAACAGGAAGGGTCCACCAGATGGCTTGAAGACTGGGGACGTTACAAACCTTGCTGAGATTAGAACTGGATTTGCATGCCAGAACTTATAATTGTGACTTAAGGCAAAAGGTGAGGAGCGTTGCAAAACTCCAAATTCTTCTCATCACAGCTTAAGTCTCTGGAATGGAAAGTGTGGGTGTGCTTGTATAGCCTTATAGAAGGAGCATGCCTGAACTGGATGCTTTCACACAAGTCAGAGGGATGAGATTCTCGGTTTTTTTTTTTAATAGGTTGAATAGAAAGTCCTGAACAGAGACACACATACACAGATTAAAGCAGTTCAGCCTAACTTGGGAACAGACAGCAGCCAAAAGGCTTGTTAAATTTCCTTTATAAGCTTACATATACAGGTAGTCCTCAATGAATGACTACAATTGAACCCCAAATTTATGTTGCTAAGCAGGGGTGGATTCTACTTACCTTCCCTACCAGTTCAAAGTCTTGCTGAAAGTGCACATGCGTGCACCGTCGTTACCTCTGGGTGAAAACCCTCTGTGCATGCGCAGAAGGCTTTGCGCATGCGCAGAGGCTTGTTTTTCAGCTGATTTTCACCCAGAGAACAGGTTTGGGGGCATGTCCATCTGGCTGTTGCTGCCGGTTTGGCGAGCGGGGGGAGGGGGAATTCCCGCTACCGGTTTTAGCGAATCAGTCCGAACCGGCAGGAATCCACCTCTGTTGCTAAGTGAGAAATTTGTTAAGTGAGTTTTGTTCCATTTTACAACTTTTCTTGCCACATTGGTTAAGTGAATCACTGGGGTTGTTAAATTAGTAACAACATTGTGAAGTGAATCTAGTTTCTCCATTGACTTTGCTGGTCGGAAGGTTGCAAAAGGGGATCACAAGACCCCGGGATTCTGCAACCATCATAAATGTGAGTCAGTTGTCAATCATCCAAATGTAAATCATGTGACCATGGTCATAAGTGTAGGAAATTGTCATAAGTCATTTTTTTCAACGCCGTTGTAATGTTGAATGGTCACTAAGTGAACTGCTGTAAGTGAAGGACTACCTGTATTAGGTAAACACAGAGAACGAAACACTGAAAATTCATATATTGTACTAAGCCAATGTTTCCTAATCTCAATTTGTTGAATAAGAGTTGATTGTCTGTAATTATCTAATACATTAAACAATTAATCACAGTTTACAAGCCACAATCACTTCTCTGAAAAAGCAACCAAGAACTTCTCTGCAGGTTTATAAAAAATGGAGTGGATGACTTAAATATAATAGATATTTTCTAATTTTGAAGATTAGTTTATATCATGGTAGACTGTGATTTTTGCTTTGCCTTTCTGCCTCCTTTTGCCAGTGTACAAATGTTATGGGGCTGAGACTTTGAATAAATAGCGAATTTATTAAAAAGGCACAGAAATAATATTGTGTCACATTGTTTCTGGAGAACTTTTCTTAATATATGATATGGAACTAAACTAAAAGTCTAAACTTCAATTCTGATGACAAGATCAGTAAGTAAACTTTAAAAAGTGGCCTCAACGTGGTCTCAATGACTCTCAGAAAGAGTGCTAATGGCCAGATGACTGCAAGGAATATAAATCCTTTCATCTCCACAATTCAGTCAGAACTGAAGAAGCTTTTTGGATGAGAAGCGAAACATCTTTAAGGAAAAAAGTCCAGTTGCCTTTTTAAAAAGCACCTTTGGGACAACCATTACCTGGATGACTGAAAATTTCCACAGACATTAAACTTAAAAAAAGGAGACACACACAAATATAGACACTGACACACACAATCTCCCCTCAGCCACACAATTAAACTTGAAAAATCAGGGAACAAATATCCAAGAACTCACTTTCCCCCAAGTTTTATTTGTTTCACATGTTAGATTCAATATACTGAATATTGTATCAATCCAAATTCATCCCAAATTGTTATTTGTCACATATATACAGGCCTGTGGGCAAACGTTAAAAAAGAATGTTCCTCAATTCCCTGGCAAAATGCTGTCAATTAAGACATGTTTCGCTTGGTAGGCCTGAGGTTATATTGGCTAGATCTGAAATAACTGCACAGATTTTTTTTAAAAAATCCATTTCTGTTTCTAAAACCTTCATAAGTTCCTCCCCTGAGACCAAATTAACCTATCCTTCCTTTTACCAATTACCGGTATATCTTTTTGTGTTGGAATTCCCTATCTTAGGCCTACCCTGTAGTTCTTAAAACTACTGCCTACAGTCTGTATTTCTCCTCTGTCAATAATATCTTTTTTCCCCCCCACAAGTGTAAAAACAAGTTGTTGTTTTTTAAGTCTGAGTAAGATGCTGAATCTGCAGACTGAAAAAAAGAAGAACAGATATATTTTCCAAGGAAGACTGCCTCCAGAGACAGATTCTTCTTTTGGCTATATTCCTCAAATATTTTCCCCCTTCAAATTATTCTGGCCTGAGCTCATTGATGTCAGTGGGCTTTCTAGCGAGATGAATGTTTTTAGGATTGTGGACTTGGCACAAAGTGGCAAGTGGCCCTTGATTGCAGGGAAATGTGAGCATGGACGCCAACTGATGATGCAGCCCTCTGGTTCTCCAGTTAGGATAAACCTGGAGCTCCACTGATGTGGCAGTGGCACTCATCCCACTTGGTTTCTCTGGGATCATCAATTACGATGTCAAAACGGTTCAACCCTGCTGGCTGGGGATTCTGGAAGTCGTTATCCTAGCATACCAAATAGGCTTATTCAGAGCAAGGTTCCTGATAGACTTTTCCCCATCATGATTGAGAATGGAATTCTGGAATCTGGCAAATGTTCCCGTAAAGAGAAGGTTTAGACCAGTGTCTGTCAATCTTAGCAACTTTAAGAGGCATGGACTTCAACTTCCAGAATTCCAATGCTGGCTGGGGAATTCTGGCAGTTGTCCACACATTTTAGAGTTGCTGAGATTGAGAGACACTGGCTTAGACTCACTCCTATCTTAGCATCAATTGCTGTCCTGAAGCCACATCCCAGTAACTCCCGGATGAAGCAAACAAAGATATATTTGAGGCGAGCAAGTTGGGTAGATTGGCTGGGAAATCCTTCTTGCAGCATGGTAAAATGGTCTGTTTATTTTGGTGGATGCTGTTGTCCTTTGGCCAAAGAATTTGGTCATCTGACTGCTCAGAACTCTGATAATGTAACCTTCTCTGCCTATTGCACAACCCTTTCCCTTGTGTATGTGTGTACCTTTCTTTTTAAAAAAAACACCCCACTTGCCTTGATTAAATGATTGCCTCACAAGGAAACCGAAAGTGTTACTTAACGGAACCTGCTCAGATCTCTTGGCTGTATTATCGATAGAACGTTTCGCCTTTGGCTTTTATACCTTGGCAAAGTTTCTTCCAAAGCCCTCTGATAATTTTGGAGGATTTTTGTACTGTAGAGAGGAGTTTTCAACCACAGAGATAAGTTCATTCCAATTTACATTTTCCTTTGCAATGCAAAGATTCGTTCTGATTTAAGAGCCCCACTTTTTGTTTAATTTTTAAAAAAACTGGACCATCTACACCTCTTCAGTCCTCTCGGAATCACAGCAGAAAAGGAAAGTGTGACATTCCTCCCTTTTTGGTCACACACTGAGCTTTAAGCAGCCTTTATCCCACATCCCTGCCTAACAGTTTCAAACTTCCTTGTATTGCTTTTTTTTTTTTTAATACAGAGACTAAAAATCCAGAGCCAAAGGCTGAAATTGCATGGTCAGTAAGTGGAAACTTCTTTTAAGAATGTTCTGGCCAAGGGCATCTAATGAAAGTGCTTAGTGAAGAGTTGATGTTCTGTGTTATCATTTAGATCTTCATAGCTTCTTTCTCTGAACAATCTGTTCCTGCATTTGAACAGAAATATATTTCTGCTGTTCTCCTGACTCTTCTCCCCTGTTTAAGAGGCATTAGCCTTGGAATCAAAACTTGGATTCCCCTCCTGTATGATGGAATTTTTACCCTTGCTTTCTTTCATAACTCATCTTTCCATTTTAAAGGGAACCAGATACCGTATTTTTCAGAGTATAAGATGCACCTTAGTTTTTGGGGAGGAAAATAGGGGGGGAAATCTGCCTACCAGGTA
>JANHFT010004052.1:81648-97409 GCA_032467955.1 Pseudoxenodon macrops
TGCATTTTTATATGCTTTCGAACTGCTAGGTTGGCAGAAGCTGGGACAAGTAACGGGAGCTCACTCCATTACGCGGCCCTAGGGATTCGAACTGCCGACCTTTCTGATTGACAAGCTCAGCGTCTTAGACACTGAGCCACCACATCCCTTAAAAATAGCATGGGAAGATCCATATACTCAAAACATACCTCTGTAAGTTGCCCAGAGGAAAACACTAGGTATCAAATGCCCATTTAAGGTTTTCTGCAAGGATTTCGGCACCTTATGGGTTCCAGAAGTACATGGATTAAACTTACTTCAAGCAATAGCAAACTCTGTAGAGCTGGGGTTAACACAAAGAAGGCCTATTATTATGATTTAGGTCTTGAAATGTAGACTGACCACTCCTACTGTCCCAGCTGATGAATGTTATACTTCCCACAGATTGGATGACACTTGTGGGGGTGGGAAAGGATAAAGTTAAAATTCAAGAATCTGGGGCAGTGCTTTACCTTCAGATAAGGTGGTTATTTATGATCACATAAAGTGGCAGAAATCTTTGAAGAGGAGAAATCCTCCCCTTACTCTTACAGTGCCCTCCCCATCTCCAGAAGATATAAGGGATAAGGATGGTTGGTTTGTAAAGATGAGGAAGTTTACATCTGCTTATTATTGTGATAACCAGCAATCTATTGATTTAAAAAATGACTGTTATAATCACCAATTAGCAATATCTCTATACCTTTTATGATAGTGAATAGAATTCCTCCAGCTTGATGCCCACCAAAAACTTTGGGATTAAAATTCCCAGAATTCCTAGCCACACTTGAAAGGGCCACCAAATTAGGGAAAGCTTCTATCCAGTAGATATTTAAGATATATGGTAATAAAAGTTGACTGTTCACAAGCAAGCAAGCTTTCCAACATGTACTGGTTGAGAACAAATCTTACTTTCTGGTCATCCCAATGTTATATCTAACTCCGATACCCTAGCTCAAGAGTACACACATTTTAATGAGGCAAAAGGCCACTTCTAGTCTTTCAAATGGTGCATTTGAACAATGGGGTGGGGCCAGGACAATATACATTTGAGCCAATTCAAATTAAATTGAATGTAACTAATACAATTCACCTCCATACCTTTCATACCTCTCTCTTCCACTCTTCACTTGAGGGTTCCATCAAATGTAAAGTGCCATCAATTGTTTTCCTCGCTTCTCCTACTAGCCCATTTTCCGGATTTTTCCCATCCAAGCAGTCCCCTGACATAATCCTGCTTAGCTTCTGAGCTCAGTGAAGTCAATCAAGTGTTGCCATCTACTGAAGCTCCATCCCATTAAATACTGAAGTTCAGTAGCAGCATTTGGAAGGGGTTTTGGGAAGCTAATTATATCTCCAGTCTAGCTAATGAAAATGGCAACATCCAGAATCCCTACTGAAAACTTACACCCTCCGAATTCCTGTCACTACCTCCTAAATTACACGATGTAAGTCTGCTTCCTTCTGATATTTCTGAATTAGGCTGCTAGAAGCAGTGAGTTTTGAAGGATAGCCAACTACCAAAACAATAGTCAGATAATAGGTGCTTCAGCTGGGACCAAGAAAACAACAGGAAAACATTCAGATAAGGCTCTCTCTAGTTCATGTGAAATTAAAAGGAAGGAAGGAAGGAGAAACATATTCAGACTTGAAATATATTATACCTCTAGTAGGAAATTAGTCCTGACCCATATGGGATTAGTTTTTTAATCAAGTCTATCTTGTATGAGGGGTAAGGTGGTGGCTCAGCAGTTAAGACACTGGACTTGTTGACTGGAAAGCTGGCAGCCCAGGTTCAAGACCCAAGCTCCATATGAGCTCCTGTCCTTGCCCCAGCTTCTGCCAACGTAGCAGTCTGAGAGCATGCAAATGCGAGTAGATAAATTGATAGCATTTTGGTGGGAAGGTAGCAGCGCTTCATGACATCATGCTGGCCACATGATCAGGAAAATGTCTTTGGACAGTACTGGCTCAATGGCCTTGAAATGGAGATGAGCATACACATAGTTGGCAACAACTAGTGGAGTAAAAGCCGCAGGGACTTCTTTACCTTACCTATCTTGTATGGCTGACATAACAAACCAGCCCTATGTGCAGGTCTTTTAATTCTCAGCATTTCACGTGTGATAAGAACATTCTCTTCTTTCACAGAGACCTTCTGCGTGCTTGAAAGGGAGCACATGATTCACCATTGGTTTCTTTTTAATTTTAACTTAATTGTGCCTTGTGTTCTCCCATTAGGCAATGCTCAGGATCTCTCTAAAGAATGTTAGGTAGATCTGAATCATTGTTTTCCCTCCATGTATAATTGGCTTCAACGTGCAATAGCTTGCTCATATAGTTGCTGCTCTTTGCTTACTGATCCAACAATAATATTCCCATGCTTGTTGCCTAATTGTGAGAGATACCTACATTGGCAACGATGAGGTTGTTTCACTGGAAACCATAAATGAGCCCTGCCACCTTCAGTAGGTATGGTAGGGCATAGGGTCCTCCTACACTTTCTGTTCCTATCTCCTACCTTGTTAAAGATTGAGCAAGACGTCAGCAAGAAATTCATTGGAACAGTTCCTCTGGCATATCGTTAACCTGCTGCTCTCTGGGTTCTGTCTGTCCTGTCCATATGGTTTTCCACTGGATTTTTCTTCAGTCTAGAGGGGAAAATAATCAACATTGATACATATATGCATACGGAGACATGAGTTTGTGCTTCAGATGGAGTTGGAGAGAGAGAGAGAGAACTCTCAAGCAGCTTGTTTCCTTTACTATCATTTCCTTTAATATACTTCCCCCACCTGTTAATTCACCATAGGGCTAAATATTTGGATTTCTTGTATGCTTTGAAAATTCCCTTGCCAACTGTGAGAACAGTTCCAAAACAAACAAAGGGTTTATAGATGCATTGTCAACAAGCAGGTCAAATTGTTTAGCCTCGTTGACCCTCTTTTAGTGTCGGTAGAACACTTATTTTCTCTTGGAATAGTAAAAAAACAAACAAAAAAACCACTGACTCACCAGAAAAAGCCAGGAGGAAAAAGATGAAGCAGATGGAAGAAGATTTTGCTCTCAGCGTTAAGAATTTGTTGTCTTTCCAGCTCATTTTAACGGAAGGAGGAAAAGTTTAACTTCCTATTGTAATAGTTTAATTTCCTGAAGTATCTAGGATCGGAAATCAGAAGAAGGATTTTCAGCCAAATCAATAGGCAAAAGCTCAGATGAGGTCCGGGTCCTGAGACTGGGAGAAGATGATTAGTAGCATCTACCAAAGGTCTCAAGAGGGCCCAATAACTCACGGGTTAAAGATAAGGAGTTTGTCAGCTGGAAATCGGATAACCTGGGTTCGAAACCCGGGTGCTGTGCAACAGGATGAATTCTCATTACTTGCTCCAGCTCCTGCCAACCTAGCAGTTCGAAAGTATGCAAATGTGACTAGATAAACAGGCACCACTTCAGTGGGAAGGCAACAGCGTTCTGTGTGCCTCAGGTTATAGACATGCTGGCCACATGACTATGGAAGTGTCTTTGGACAATGCTGGCTCCCTTGGCTGAAAAACAAGATATGAGCACCATCCCCTAGAATCGGACACAATTGGAGAGGGGAAACCTTTACCATTATCTTACCAAAGGTCTCAGATCTGAAAGTAAGACTGTTAGGGTACCATGGAAGTCTTTAGAACTGGCATCAAATGCCGATTATTTCCCACAATTATTGAAGAGAGAGAGAAAATGTGATTAAAAAAAAGAAGCTATTGTTGAAGTATAACTGCTAGGGGCTTCTGGGAGTCGTAGTTCCTTACTATCTTGAGAGCACCACAATCCCTGTCAGACATGTGCAGCTCAGAGGTGGGTTCTGAATCTTCTTACTGCCGGTTCGCTCAGGGTTGCGCTATGAGCGCACGCGCAAAGCGAGCGAACACACGCACAGCAGTCAAAAACTAGCTTTTGTGCATGCTCCGAAGCAAAAATTAGCTTCTGCACAGAAGCAAAAATTAACTTCTGTGCATGCGCAGAAGCAAAATCCAAGATGGTGGTGCCCACGGAGACACCGACAGAACCGGCTCCTTGATGTCACCGTGGAGTTATTACCTACTCTATAGAAATGGATAGAACTGGTAGGAACCCACCTCTGGTGCAAGCTAAACTAACCCAGCAGGAAAAGGATTTCAGATCTGGTATGAAAGCTCCTGACATATACAGAAAGCTTGTCCTTTCACTCCACCCACCCCCCCTCCAAAATCTGAAACCTCTTTGATTATTTGAATCAAGAGACCTGCCCAATCCTATTGCGTAATCTGGAGGAAACAGTCTTCTTATTTTTTTATTTATTTAGAAACTATTTACATGGTCAACAATATCCCAATAGAGGAATGTTCTGAATTCTATGGGAACTGATGACTGTATAATAGAAGATCTGACCTGAATGGAATTGTGAGCTGAAACTCATCATAAAGGGTAAATAAACAGGATTATTGCTTGATACTTAAGACATGTCTAGTTTAGCTTTTAAAGAAATGTGTGGAGATCCAGTGGCATGGTGGAGCAGTGTCTTATTGTAAGAAAGGTCAAAAATGAGGTAGTGGCTTTTTTCGCTATTTTTCTCCTGCTTGGTGACACTCCTTTGGGAGCAAACATTTTCCAAGGTTGATTTCTGAGAAGTTTTAGGCTGCGGGTATATTGCACTGTGACAGTAGAGTATTTCTCACTGGTTGGTAAATAGCTTGGAGGCCTCTTTATAGGTTTAGCTTCAGAGGTATTGAGAATTTACAGTATGCACCAGGTGAAAAGCTCCCCATTTAGCCAGTGAATACACAAAAAAGGTATTTTATAAGGGATAAAGTCTACTGTGTGGTTTGTCAAATGCCTGTTGGGAAAGCTTAGTAGCAATGTGTGTGTTCTGAAAGCAAAGGCTGGCATGCTTTGCCTTTGAGATGAGATGCAGCTTCTTCCATAAGAATCAGAGAGTTGGTGGGTACCTCAGAGGTCTTCTAGTCCAACCCTCTGCTTAGTGCACCTGAGCATTTTGGGTGGATGACAACTAACCTCTGTTTGACGACGTTCGCAGGGATGTTGTACAGGTGGTCCTCGACTTAGAACAGGTTCAGTTAGTGACCGTTGAAAGTTGCAACGGCACTTATGACCATTGCAGCATCCCCATGGTCATGTGATCAAAATTCACACGCTTGGCAAACTGATTCATAATTATGAGGGTTGCAGAGTCATGCGATCACCTTTTGCAACCTTCTTATAAGGGAAGTCAGTGGAGAAACCCGATTCACATAACAACTGTGTTATTAACTTAATAACTGCAGTGATTCACTTAACAGTGTCAAGAAAGATCATAAAATGGGGCAAATTCATTTTAGAAATGTTTCACTTAGCAACAGAAATGTTGCTCTCGATTACGGTCACACATCGAGGACTATCTGTCATGAATCCTGCAGTGTGGTAGCCTGTTTCTCCCAGCTGCTGTGAAAGTTTCCTCTGATCCCTATCCTGAACCTGCCTCCTTATCAATGTAACCCATTGCAGTCAATGTGTTAATTTTAACTTATTTATTTCATTCCATTTAGCCTACAACTTTGGTCAGAGGATACTCTCTCACCTATGCTATACCCTGCTTTCATTCACATATTGCCACAGCAATGGATCGTTTGGCTGTGTAGGACTGTAAGAGGCATTAAGGCAAAACCTAAGTTAGCCAAAATCTGAAATAAATTTGGTGTGTGCGCATGAGGCAGAGATGGAATTCATAGGCATGGCTGCTACAGGGGCAAAGGATGAAATGCACTTTGTGGAGTTGTGACTCAAGTACCAACCTTTTCTAACTTGCGTGGTGACAACTTGTGTGGTCCTTAATACTGAATGGTATGCTATACATCCTCTTTGTGACCTCTTTTCCTTGTTACTTTCTGGGAGGAGGCTTTGGGACATCTAGATTCAGTCACAGCTTTGTTCCATATAGCATCAACCTTGTGAATTCTCAGGTTTCCTCTTTCTACTATTTATTCAAAATTGACAGCGACATTATATATTACTCTTCAGTGCTGCCTATAGAAAACAGGCAATATAGTACAGTTTTAGATCCTTTTTACCTGTGTTGTTTGGTTATTTAAAATATGAAGATTTTGGAATGATATTCAGACAAATATAAAAAAGAATGATATGGCAGATACATAAGACATGGAGAAGAAACAAGCCTGTTCTTTCTAATGGGACTTCTTTTGAAAGTATGATCTATCCAGAGGTATTAAGGTGGGCTTGACACATATGTGATGACATCATCATTTTGCCAGTATCATGACTTGTGAAAGTCGCTGCTGGGTATTTCATTTCAGTTCTGAAACAGAAGGATCCCATTGGACAATACCTTCTTGAGAAGATGGAGTTTATTCCGGCACTCTAAAATGAAATATTAAAAAAAAAACCACAGAAACCTCAGTCCTATAAAAATGCACGATTTTATTAAGTAATGGACTTTAACTTGCATTATTTTCCCAAAGGGACTAAAATGCTTCATTTGAAGCTTTTTAAAGAAATAAATCCAATTGGTAGAACAAAGCCCTTGAAAATGAAATGAACAATAAATGATGGGCTAACATAATTTATAGTGAAGAAGTGAAACTTTCTGGAATGCCAAGAGATCCTGTCTTTCAACAGTGAAGAAACTAAAAGGTCCAGTTGTCGCAACTTTAATTTAATTTCTACTAGGATATCGAGATATAGAATTTTAGTTCAGCATCAATTGCACTGGTTTCTGTTCTCAGACCCATCTGAAATCTAACAATCTAATCTTTAAAAGCAATTCGCTCACCTTGTCTACATGCCACATTAATTTGCTCATGAATGTTGGCCTTAAACAAAAGAATAATCAAAATATTAAACAGCCGAAGTTGGTTTGAAAGCTTTTGAGTCATCACAACACTGGACTTTTATTCAGCCTCACGTAGGCATGCAGGATCATACAACCAAGCTGCCTGAGAAAACTTTGTGGTACAAATTACAATCAAGGGAAATGGGCATATTTTAGGATCTAATACCCTCTAGTATACAACATTGCCAATATTGACAAAGTCAATGTGCATGGTTTTGTTTTGTTTTTAACCGCCTCTCAAATCTGGCAAGTAAAATTTCCTGAAAGAATGATGAGAGATGCTTTATCTGATAATATTCTCCTTGGACTTCAATGAAATTGCCTGTCCTTTTCTGTATCCTTCTGAATATTCGTTTTAACTCCTTGATTTCTGCTCTGGATTGGCATGTATTTAAGTTAATGTTGACTTAAACTTCCATCTCTTTCGGCTTGCATGTCTCCTTCAGTTTCCCTTCTTGCTTTCCAACTTTGAATCTTACGAGAAGGAGACACTGACTTTCACCACCTTGTGCCCAGCAAATGCAACAATAGTACTTTCACAATGAACCCCACTCCCCTCCACCCGCAACCTACTCCAAACTCAACAGGAACTGCTGATTGACCAGGCAACACAAAACCTGAGATACTGAACAAATGAAAAAAGGAGGATCAAAAACAGATACTTTTTCCTCTATAGCATCAGTGTGTATGTGTTTGTGTGTGCATGTACATGTGCTGTGTGACCATGCTTCAAACTATCAAGTCCCAAGAGCAAGACCAGTACAAAATGACCCATTTTCAAACCTGGCTTATGACACTCTGCTCTTGTAGTCACATGAATCATAGTATTTTAAAGTAAACTCCCAAAAAAAATGGATATTTGTAACTGTTATACCTGGAGCCTGCACAGCTATAAACCTGGTATGCCCCACATTTTTAATTCTGCCTTGGTACCCCCCCTCCTTTGAATGATGCTGGTGTATTGCCTCAGTGACAAATCCATTAAATCTCCAGGTTCATTCTGGAGTGGTCTCTGTATCTCATACTTTGGATTCGACAGATGGCAGATTGAACACAATTACTTCCTTCTGGCTTCCATGGACGAAGCTTCAATCAATTGCACAGCATGGAAGTATCACCAGCCTTTCACATTTTTGGCAAATTACACATTTACCATTAGGTGTTGGATTCTAGGCTAGAGATCCATTTTCTTTCATCTTATGGTCTTGCTTCTCTCACAGAGAAGTTGTCTTTTTTCCCAATAGTCAAACAGAGCAAGGATTAGCTAAGTATTAATAAAGCATTAGCTAAGTAAATCAGATTGCTTTGACACATCATTGAAATAAGTAAATCCAGAGTGACCTTTGTGCTATGAGGCATAGTACAAAGGGCAGGTTCAGGAAGATATTTGCTGTTCCCTTTGTCGATAAAGGTAGCTCTTTCATTAGGCAATCTTTCTTGTGTGATGGCTTGACGTGCATGTTTCTGAAGAATGAAATATGGATCTCAGGGGGGAAATGGCTGTCATGAGCTTGATGTAAGGAGGAATTTGGTAAAGAATCAGAGGACACAGAGGCTGGATTCTTCGCATCAGATGATGCCATCTTTCATTTGGTTTTCTGAATAAACCAAAAGTGATTGCATTCATACGCTCTGCTGAGCATTAAACCAAATAAATGCCAATTTGATGAAAGAGGAAGTGATGCGATGTATATTTCCGCATGTGACTTTGGCATTGTTCCCTTGTGTTCTTGGGCAATCATATTGCCCAATACGTTGCTTATCTTCCCTGAGAATTGAGGTCCGGCAGCTTTTTCATTGGTCAAAAGAAGTGCCAATGCTCCAAAGGTGCTTTTCCAAAAGTCCACAGGAGTTTCTTCGGGGTTTTTTTTTCCCCCCTTGAAAATGTTATGCTTCTTATCCAAGAGGTTTCTTCACTTCATGTTCTTCAGTTCAAATGAAGAAGCCTCTTGGACGAGAAGCAAAACGGTTTCGAGGAAAAAACCCAAGAAAGTCCATTTGTCTTTTGAAAAAGCACCTTTGAGACAACCATGACCTGGATGATTGAGAATCTTCATAGACATTCTGCCAATATTCCCTTTCTCACCCTTGGTTCTCTCCCTCTCTCCTGGACTATGGAACCTTTGCATCAGATTCTGGGCTTCCTATATCCAGACAATTTTCTGCATTTTTTTTCCATTCAAGGGAATGCACAAGAGTGCTGATTGGGAGAGGATTAGTTGACCCTGATGTTTTTTTCTATATGATTGCAGTAGAGGTGGGTTCCTAATGGTTCGATCTGGTTCTACTGAACCGTTAGTAACTTGGTGGCCCGGTTCAGTAGAACCGTTAGTAATCCGGGCCTGCCACGCCTCCAAGCCGGTTCTTTCGGTGGCGCCATAGGTACTGCCATCTTGGATTTTGCTTCTGCACATAAGCTTTTTTTAAGCACTGTGCATGTGCGAGCGCTCAGCCGCAGAGCGCCCCTGAGCGAACCGGCAGTAAGAAGATTTAGAACGCACCTCTGGATTGCAGGGCATTGAAAGGGTGGCTCTGAGGATTTGAAGTATATGTAACTGTGTAGAAATATCCCTTGCTCAAAGTAGAAGGCCTTTCAGATTATTTTCACTTAAGACAGAAGAACATTTTGCCTTCTCCCATACATTTTGCTCCTTAATACGAATATGCTCAAAATAGAAGAAAATGCTATGCCGTTCTAACCATGGCATTTTTCCAGCTGCATTCTTAAAAAGGAAACACTTTTATCTGCAGTGAAATTTTCCTTGATAATCAGCTCAAGCCTCAGAAAGGCACCTTTTACACTCTATATGTTACCTATCACACAATTTACAATTAAAAGTAGAGACTCAGTGCAGAGTTATGGCTTGGGAGGGAAGTACTGTATATTTAAAACATAGTTGTTAAACTAAAATCCAAAAGACCTTTTTTCCTTTAATACTGGCTTTTCATTTCCATGGAGTAGTGATATTATTGTGGGTGTATACTTCTACTAATTGTCTAGAAATGGTTTCTTTCTAACCTGAGTTCTGAAAAAAAGTTGAGCAGGGAGATTGAAACTATACAGTTCTTCATTTTGTGATTTCTAGAAGCAGGTTCCACTTAGGCATTTTGAACAAGAGGCTTTCAGGTTGTTCCACTAACTCTGGCTATTACCTAACCTCAATGTATTTATTTATTTATTTATTTTAATCCTGGAAGCTTTTATACTTCTGCTGTTTCAAGGATCAAAAGGTTGTGTTGAAATATCAGAGAACAAAAACTCTTTGTACAAACAATAGCTTTTCATACGGTTGGAGGCGAAATAGTAGCAATGTCCTTGCCCACACAGTACATTAATTATGTGTTCTTCCAACTCCGTTTTGTTGATATTCGGACTGCTACAGCTAGTACCTGAGAAAACAGATGTATTCCCAGGAGTACAACCAGGAGTGCTGCATTAAAAATGTGCTTTAATGAAATAGTTGTGGTTGTACTTGAACATACGTTTGGAGTAGAAGGTCTCTGAGATTCCTTCCAGCCCTGTGATTCTATGTGGTTATCTATTGCCAGTGTTCCCTCTATATCTGTAGTCATTTTGTTTTTAATCTTAATATATGTTGGTCTTAAATGTTATATACTCATTGAAACACCTACATTGCTATTTTGCCTGCCAGCAATACACTTTTCAAATACTTCAAACTTTTCATCTCTCTACTTTGTTAAACTTTCTGCCTCAGGAACTATTTTGACCCAGTCAGGCCAAATGTTGATATTCTATTAATTCACATCAGAGTTGCCCAATAGGAGACCTCAGGGTTATCCCTGAAAGCTTTGACTAAAATCTCCAGAGGTTGTTATTGTACAATGTTGTTATAAAATGGTTATTTTTAAGGTAGGAGGGGAGATTGCTAACTGACCTGAGAATAATTGTGTTAGGTATATTCATGTTAGAGAAATATAAATATCAGTGACAGTAAATTCATTCGCCAAGAAGCAAGTACTGGAACGCATAAAACCAGAGATGTTACAAAACTGCATCTCACTTATTTTGGTCATGTCATGAGGGGGAATTCACTGGAGAAAGCAATTGTGTTTGGAAGAGTTAGCGGTAAAAGGGAACCAGGCCACCAAAGAACACAGTGGCAGGACAACATCAAAGCTGATACCAGCCAAAGCATAGACAACTCAAAGAAATGGTGCAAGATTGGAAGATACGGAAAGACCTGGTCCATATAATCGCCAAGCGTCAGACACGACTAAAAGGATAACATCATGAACTCCATTGTCAACTTTGCCCTCACCGTTATCTACCTTTGTGGAAATAGGACCATTGGAAAGCTCTCAGGAGCTTCTTCAAGTGGGTATGGTTGTCAAAAAGAAAAAAAAGTCAAGATGTCATGATGCAGTCTTAAAAGACACAACTGTGACTATTTTTGAACAACCTCTATTCTTAGGGATTCATTTTTAAGTTGTTATACATATCATTGTGCTGCAAATGAAATGGAAAAATAGGAGCAAATATATATTTCTCTAACGCCATATAATTTCTATTTCTCTTACAAGGGTTCACTTCCCGTGCTTCTGAGCTAAATCATGGTAGCAATAAGGAGAAAAGATAGCTTGAGTTATACCCACATACCCACACAAAACACATACATAAAATAACAAATGGATACTTAAAACGATAACAACCTTTTTTTTTTAAATGCTAAAAGAAGGGACTTAAGCAAAACTAACCTTGTTTTGTCCTCCCAATTGCTCATTTGCATGAACCGCCGCTGGTTGATTAAACTAGCGGCGGGAAAAGTAAATCACTGTCAGTGGCCAGCAGGCGACCAGAGAATCCCATAAAGGTGGGTTCCCTGCAGCCTGCCGGCAGTCTGGATATTGTCTCCACCAGGAGCCATTAAAGGACTGTTCCTTGTGTCTTCCTTACTCGCGCGATCAAACAAACCTCAAAACAAGAGGAAAGGTGGGGGGGGAATGAAACAGATCAAACAAAGCAAATGTTTAAAAAAAGTTCTACATTTTCAAATGTTGCTACTTCACTGCAAAACATCTTATGTTTTTGTGCCGATAATAGACGTGGACCCTAGGAAATCATACTGTCCAATCACAATGGTTTCTTCTAGAAATTCAGACAAGAAGTTCAGGAATGCGTGAAGTAGCTCCTCACTTCTTTGTTTTCCTCTATGAAATCAAGCTGGGTCCACTAGAAAAGTCAGCTGAGGTCTCCAAGCACCCTATTATCCTTCTGCTTCATCTCCTCCTTGTTGGTTTCCCTCTTTTATATTCAGAGGCAGAAATTAATCTTAGAAGCAGTGACTGCCATGATGACGATGTGGAGCTCTCCAAAACATTCATTTTATCATATGTCCACAAATGAATAATGAAACATTTTTATGTAATTCCTGCCCCTTGAGAAATATCTTCTAGTTTACCAGGTGACTTTTATTTTTAAATTCTCCCAAAGTTTTAAGTAGATTTAGGAAAATATAAGGGAAAAAACCCTCATAGGTTCAATACAGCACAGTGTTGAACAGAAGCTACTTAGAAGGGGAAGATTTGAGCCAACATAAAAGCTCATGGATTTATAATCAATAAAAGAAATAACAAATAAAACTTGAGTCCGTTGAAGGAAAAAGGAGAGAAATAGGGGTTGGAATAGAGAAACCAAAGAAAACGAAGAAAACGAAAAAAATAGATAAGAAAGTAAAGTGTTGGGAGGTCACATTCACAAGAGATACACATGCAAGAGCAAAAGTAAGAGCAAAGCTGTTTCTAGAAGTAGTTGTGAATTAGGAAATTCTCTCTCTCTCTCCCCCCCCCCTTTGCATGTTCATGTTTTACTTAATCACTTACTACTTGGACTATTCTCTACCAAAACTGCTAGTAAACAGGAGTCTTAGTTCATCCATTTTTTTCTTGGGAAGACCTGGAATTCAAATGTAATTTGGATATTCTGATAGGATTTATGTGACCTCATTGGCTCTGTGTGTGTGTGTGTGTGAGAGAGAGAGAGAGAGAGAGAGATTTTTTACATAGCAGAGAAAGACACCTAACTCTAAGAGGCAGAAAAAGGAAAATGAAAGACCTGTATTAACACTTAGTTTTGTCTCCAGAAGCATGGAAAACAGAGCCATGACTGACTTAGGAGAGGACAGATAGCACTGGATAACAAGTGAGAACAGAATTTTCTTCATGAAGTGTTGGGAAAAAAACCCATCCTTTCTTTTTAACTTTATTCTTTAATTGAATTTCCTCATTCTACTGCTATTCTACTGGGTTATGGTTTCTTCCCTCCCTTCCTTCAGGCACCAAACTAGATTTAACAAAAGAAAAATAGAAATGTAATTGTGGATTTCCCCTCTTTATCTTTTGCCAGCTGCCCTAATAATTATTTATTAGTATTTGATTTATTGTTTTTTTCTATTTGCATGTCATAGAAAACATATCTTTAATGTAAGGAACTTTGATACTTCAATGAAAAATCACACAGTGTCTCTGGGTGTACATGTGTGAAAATTTTAATCATCAATTGAAGAAACTACAAGAAATCCACTGAATGAATTTTCTTTGGGTGTGCATTTTACTGAATAAGGAACAATGTGGAGGCAGCTAATGTCACCAGTGGACACAAAAAGCTTTTTGAAGAAATGAAGAATATATTCATATCCATATTCATATATCACTGTCTGTGAAGGGACTACTCAAATCTGTGTGTTATAGCAGTGACTAGGCCTCATTTGCTGTGGTATGATTTTATTATATATAAAATACAGGGAGTCCTTGAATTACAACTGCTATTGGGGTTAGAAATCCTGTCATACGTCATTACAACCATAAATTAAGACACCCACTTGACCAGAAGTGTTTTTCTCACATTTTTCATCACTATCATTAAATGAACATGGGAGACATTAAACAGAACTAGAAACTGGGCAAAATTGCTGGAAACCAGCCAAAAAAATAATAATCACAAAGCTAACTAACTTTGCAGGTGTAGCTGAGCTTGTTGTCAATGGCCCGGCCCTCTTTTTAGTCCTGAATATACCACTTTAGTATATATACCATTTATGGGTCTGCTCTATTAATGAAGATTCTGTTTTTATTTTAAATCCCTAATTTGGGTTTTAAATGTATTATAAACAGCAGCTAAAATGAACATGCAGAGAAGGTGTTTAAACTCTCTTTTTGTATGCCACTGATGAAAATCTGCTTCTTTCTATGGTTAGTGCAGGGGTGTGAAACTCAATTTCATTAAGGGCTGCATCAGGACTGTGGTTGACCTGGGGGGGGGGCTCTCCGGGCGTGGTCAACTGGGTGGGTGTGGCCAACTGGGTGGGTATGTCCAGCTTGATGGGTTTGGCTGACTGAGTGGGTATGGCTGGCTGGGTGGGTGTGACCAGCTTGACACCATTACCCAAACTGCTGGCATGTTTCTTTTTCGCACTGGGTAGACCAGGCCGAAGCCATGCTGGTCCGATGTTTCCTCTTCACATTAGGTAGACTGGACCAAAGCGACACAGGCCAGACCCTTATATTTTCCAGGATGGCCATGTGGGCCCAATCCAACTACATCCTTGTGTTTGACACCTCTGGGTTAGTGGCTCCACAGCAGTCCATTTTTGCGGGGAAAGATACAAGTTGCAATCATGCCTTCTTTCTTGCCGTGTTTAGCCTGACCCCTTGTTCAATATCTTCTTTGGGATGTGCATTGTTCGAATTCTTTTAAAACTCTTTGAATCAACACACTAAACTGACCTGTGCATCATCATTTTCTTTCATCTTTTTCCAGGAAAACTGAATTTCATCTGGATTATGAGTATCACTTGAGGGAGTCATCCGTAAAACTTCCATGTATTCCAGGACTGTCAGAATGGCCATTTCTGAGCAGGGGGTCATACAGCTGGCAACAACGTTATGTCTTAAAAGCTCTTAATCAGGCTGCTTGATCCCAAGCCAATGCAAGAGTTGCACTAGAGGTATGAAGTTGCTTTTTACACAGTTGTGTTTTTGATTGGAACAAGCTGATGTCTCTGGTAACCTTTGGGCTGGTGCCCAGTGCTCTGACTGATAGCAATGCTTCCCTCCCCCCTTCTTCATAATAAAAAGAGCCCATAGGCCTGTTATTCAAATGGGTCTGAAAACATTGTTATACTATTTTACAGCTCAGTTGGCTTATTTTCCTCTACCTCCCTGCTCTACTCAGCATAGGAGAGAGGGAGTGAGTTATTCAATTATTTATAAGGGCAAGTCCTGTAAAACACAGCTGGCTATACTTAACTACTGACCCCAGCTAATGTTTGCAGCTGCTGCTACATTGACCAGATGGAGCAAAAAATAAAATAAAATCATGTGTCAAAAGCAACAACTTGGACAATCCACCCAGCACTGAGGAACATTATCTTTTAGCTTTACGGATAGTGGAATGCACAGAACGTAATGGCCATCAGTGCCTGGGTAAAGATTTCCTGCACATCCTCTCTGGGATCATCAAATCTCAGACTGATATTGCCAACCTGAATTTAACTGTATGCTGGATTTAATTTTAATGATGGAAATTTCCTAGAAGGATTTTGTTGAATTGTCTTGATTTAACGGTGTTGGCGATAGACAGGTAGAATGGGGCATCTAGTTAGGATTGTTCCTGGGCTGGTATCATTAGTGGTTGTCCAGTCTCGGATTTTTTTGGGATCACTTCTTCACTGAGGATTCAGAGGACAAGTACCATATTTTCAGAGTATAAGACGCACCGAAGTATAAGACACACCTACTTTTTGGGGGCAAAAACAAGAGAAAAAAATCTGCCTCTGCCTCACAGCAATTTGCCTCACAGCAAACAGTACAGATGATATACACTGTTTGCTGTGTATTTCTGTGCATGTGTGCC
>JANHFT010004054.1:0-21291 GCA_032467955.1 Pseudoxenodon macrops
TACTTCAGTCAGGTTTCCCCAAACCAGCACCCAGCCTTTCTTCAGTGTGTAGAACTGCCATAACCCCAAGTAAAATCTAGTGCTGGTTAGGGATTGCAAATACATCATGTAATATATGTAACACATTATGCAGCATTTTAACACATTTTATCCCCTGATTAGGACTGGAAAAAAGTTCCTATAGCAGCGTGACTATGTAATCAGAAACAATCCAGCCAAGCAGCTGCCTATTCAAATAAATGCAAAAGTACCAAATATGAACTTTTAATTCCTCCATTATCAGCATGAAGATAATCTCGTGCTGAAACATTACCATCAAAACAGAAATAATTGTAAACAAACTAGGTATCTTGTGAACCATGAAACTTCAGCACATCACTTGCACTGTACATAATATGCATTATTCATACCTCTAAAGATTTCAGAAATCTGAGAGGATAATTGAAAAGAGTTGGTGTTTTGAGAATGAATGAAAAATTATTGACAAATACTATGTATTAATACATGCTCAAACATTAATTATAAATAACTCTTAGAACAGCATGACTAAGAAGAGTATATAATAAGTGATAGAAGAAGGAAAGTTATGTAGCCACTCAATTAGAATTACCTACACCTTACCTACAACTTACTTACACCTTAGGTGTAGGTAGGTGTAGGTAGGTAGGTTCCTTACCTACACCTTACACGGGTTTGATACTACCCCTGTAAATTCTAGCAGTGGCCTTTGCTAATGTAGAATAGAATAGAATAACAGAGTTGGAGGGGACCTTGGAAGTCTTCAAGTCCAACCCCCTGCTTAGACAGAAACCCCTATACCATTTTAGACCAATGGTTGTCCCATCTCTTAAAAACTTCCAGTATTGGAGCATTCACAACTTCTGGAGGCAATTTGTTGTGAGCAGATGTTTTACAATGTGAGCAGATGTCCTACAATGTCCAGGCAATGGCAGAACCTTCAATTCCATGGTACATTGAAAGGCTTGAAAGGCTGAATATCAGTTATCTCATCTATTGTTGATTTTATATTAGGAGATTGGAAATTCTCAATTTAATGCAACCTTGAGAACACAACCAAAAGATCCATATGGAGAACCAATTCCATGTGATGAACATACGAAGGATACTTTGTAAATTTATGCTAGCAAACCATAATGCATAACAGTACAGGTATTCTCGATTTATAACCAAAATTTGGCCCAAAATTTCTGTTACTAAGTGAGACATTTGTTAAGTGAGTTTTGCCCCCTTTTATGATTTCCTTGAATCACTCTGCAGTGATTAAGTTAGTAACATGGCTGTTAAGTGAATCTGGTTTCCCAATTGACTTTTTAGGCTTATTAGGTCACAAAAGGTTATTACATGACCCTAGGACACTGCAATCATCATAAATAGTTACAGTTGGAAATGTCTGAATTTTGACCATGTGACCATGATGATGTTGCAACCAGTGGTAAAAGTGAAAAACAGTCATAAGTTACTTTTTTTAGTGCTAATGAAGCTTTGAACAGTCACTAAACGAATGCTTGTTAAGTCAAGTATTACCTGTAATAATTCCTGCTAGGACCAAATAAATCTCATTTACAATGTAAAAGTATCAAAGAGTAAAACTGCAGGAGAAGTTGAATGACTAAAGTATTTTGTCCTGCAAGAACAAATGTGAAGTTTATACAACTTGAGAACTTAAGTGATATATAGACTGATTGAGTCAAAAGTGGTAGGGTTTAAAAACTGAGAGTTCTATTTCAGAAAGAGAGAGAGAGAGAGAGAAAATAAGTTTATTATGTTAAATAAAGGAGCTATGAACACGAGGACAAGTAATCCATATAAACAAACTTGTAATAAATCCCTTTAATATTGTTACAATTATAAAATCGAAAAAATTTTTTTCACAAGCAAGGTCATATTTAGGCCAAAGCTGAGCAAGCACTGGATTAGCCTGCCAAAATCTAGGCAATATCAGCACCACGTCGTCATCTGAATCATTACAAAGTGTTAATCCTCACATCAGGAGGATGTGGAGTCATCAGTCAATGTTGCCTAGAGGCACCTTGCGCTGGCACTGGTCACAAATGGCTCAGTGGCCAGGTTTTCAGGATTATCTGATGGGGGGAGGGGAGGGCGTCAAGAAAAGCCAAGACAGTGAACATGGTTGATTGATAGAATCCATGTCCTTCTCCGGTTGCCCAGGTTGCAGTTTCACATCTAGGTTTTAACTGATCTGAACATTAATTCTTGCAAACATATTACTTAAACAACTTGCAAGTAACAAACAAGATTTTAAAATGCAAAATAAAGACTATTGTGTTAATGACCAATTGAAATCACAAATCACTCGTTGCAACCTTGTATTTTCTACTGAAAGACTCTGAACTTCTACTGTTTTAAAGGCTGAGAATGCCATCTTGATACAAGTTTGTCTGGCTTTTTACCCAACACATGCAACAACCAACACATTGGTTTTTTAAGTATTACCTCTAAACTGGATTATATCTCTTCCCTGTTCACTCCCATGCCATTATTTATTACAGAATTCTTGCTAATCCACTTGTAATAGAAATGAAATAATACTCTATATAGATTCTCAACTATCTACTTTTTTTGGCATTATTTTTGTTATTAATATCATGACGTTTTCTATTACATGCTGACTGAGTTTAACAAGCCTTGTGAGCTGGCAAACAAATGCCTATATAAGAAGCAAACCAAAGCTTAATTTCAACTACCTCAGGACCATAACTGTGTTAACCCATTAAACTGTTTTTAATATACAAATTCAACTATATCTTGGGTCTATATTTCCACAATATTAGTCTGCGCTGTAAAAATTGGAATAATCATCAGATGTAGAAAAAGTAAATGTAAAGGAATCCCTGAGGATTTTATTCTGCTATTTGTGACCAACTTTAGGAAGTCAGGTTGCCCAGCATGACATCATACCGCAGCATAGAATGTACGGCAAAAGATGGAACGCTGTTACCTTCCCATATGCTTATATGCAGTACCTATTCATCTACTTACATATGTTTTCAAACTGCTTGGAAGGATCTGGGACAAGTGACAGGAGCTCATTTCATTTTGTAGCACTCGGGTCTTGAACTGCCGAGCTATAGACATTTAATGGTCTAAGACTCAGTCTCTTAACCACTGAGCTATTGGGTCCCATAAATTACTAGATGGCAGCAAGGAAATTAAAACATTACAATAATGTGTAAGGTAATAGAAATTACCTTACACATTATGCAACATACAATTAGCTCTAATTTAATGTTATTTTCATGAAAGAAACTGAAGCTTTATGTTGTGGCCTGCCAGCGGCCAATGGAGCTGGTAGCAGATTTGGACAGTGAGGAGGTTGGAGAGGAACATGGGCCAGTCCTGGAGTCTGGGGAAGGCTCTGATTAGTGCTCTGCATCGGTAGCAGAGAGGGGGCCAGGGCCATATGACAGGTATCAGCTGCCTTCAGAGTCAAACATCAGTGAGGCAGACAAACAGCTGGAGCCTGTTCCCAGTGTGCACGTGCGTAGAGTTGCCAGACAAAGGGAACATCTAAGGAACAAGGGTGGACTTGGGGGTAAAGCCACAGGTAGACGGCCCCTCCCATAGAGAATAAAAGAGGAGCGAAAGGGGAGGGGTGTTTGCAAGAGACAATTCATTCATTCCTGCATTCTTGCCAAGTATTGTGGCATCTGCAAGATATTGGCCTCTCTCCAAGCCTAATAAAGGTCAGTAATTGTGAACTATCTTGAAAGACTGTGGAAGAGGAAAGAATTTGCTGGAGAAGAATTCACTGTAAATTAAATAAAAGGATTTTATCGGTATGAGACTCGGCTTTGGGCTTCTAAGGAAGCCTAGGTCAGAACACTTTAGTTAAAAAACAATGACATTTAGGCAAAAAATAGATTGTCATATTGCAGAGGATGTAAAAGGCACTTTACAAAATGCTTTCATTCTGGATTTTACCAAACTATGCAGGTCGTTCTCGATTAGAGACTGGCCCATTTCATGATGGCAGTTATGACAGTGATGAAAATATCTTTACAACCAGTCCTCACATTTAAAATATTTTCAGGTCTGTAAGCAGACCTGTAAGCTGAAGTAAGATCATAAGCACAATCACTGGTTCATATAGTGATCACTTCACTTAACAACCAAGTTGCCTCTCCCAACTGCATTTGCTAAATAAAGACTACCTGCATTCTGGTAAATGACAAAGTTTATCATACGCAAATTTTCTTTTCTTAGGAAAGTTCAACTGGCAAAAAATGACAATCAAGCAGAGAGGCAAGTTCAGACTTTTCCCCAAAATCTTTCCAGGTAAAAATAATGACCCGGTAATGTTTTATTTGCATTTGTGCCTCTTCTGAATTAAAGTTAGTCTAAACATGATCTCTCATTCAGACGACCCTCCAGGATCCTGGTACAGCACAATTATCAAAAAGACAGCATAAAGATGTTAATTCTTTATTCACTGATAACATACCATATATGAGTATAAATTATTTTGTCTCTGTCCAGAGGTGGTATTCAGCAGGTTCTGACCAGTTCTGGAGGACTGGTAGCGGAAATTTTGAGTAGTTCAGAGAACTGATAAATACCACCTCTGACTGGCCCCGCCCTCATCTATTTCTGCCTCCCAAGTCTCAGCTGACCCAGCGGAGGAAATGGGGATTTTGCAGTAAACTTCCCCTGGAGTGGGGTGAGAATGGAGATTTTACAGTATCCTTCCCCTGCCACACCCACCAAGCCATGCCCACCAAGCTATACCCACAGAACCGGTAGTAAAAAAAAAATGAATCCCACCACTGCCTCTGTCCCTTTGAACTATTTTCTCTATGAAGCATGGTTATTTTTTAAACAGTGTTGCTGCTCCATGCACATATCTTAAATGAAAAGTAAACATCTTTTACATAAAACCTTATATTGGTAATTTTTCCAATTTTTTCCTATGCCGTCTGTCACTTTAATTTTACCCTTGACTCAGAAAAAATAGTCCTAATTTCCAAATCTCACCTACACTAGTTTGTGACTCATCCCCAGGTACTGATCAGCCAGTTGCTCAAGCTCTTCCGTGCTGAAGCCATTTGGAACATTTCAGGCATAGAAGACTTGAAGGACAATCACCGAGGCTTAATTGCTGCCCCTTCTTATTAACAAATCCAGTTTATTCAAACTGGATTTTATATATTTCCAGTCAGGATATATGTTTATCTTTCTTTTTCCCCTGGTTCAAGCTAACAAGATTTTTGGTGTTGTTTTGGAGAAGAAAACAATGCAACCTGGAAGCAGTGGGAGGAAAACGAAGAAAGAAAAATGACAGGTAATGTTTAAAAGTTCTCAGATAGGGAATTCTATGGGCAGTGATTGAGTTTTGTGTTATTTCATGATCTTCTTGTTCAACAAGGAATGTAATTTGCAGTGAAGTGCAATTGGTGAGAAGGAAAGTGCTTCTGATTGTAGAAATCTATATTTATTTTTGTTGAATTAATTATACAGAAAGAAATATAAGTTGCTCTATGTGTAAAAGAGGATAAAGTTCAAAATTGTTTTACTTTAGAATGCAAAGTAGCATTCTTAATCTATTATAAAATTTATATGTTCCTTTTTTTTAAGTGAAAGAATGTTCTTCGAATGGCTTGTTCAAGAAAAACAATATTGGAATTTAAACTCTCTTAACTGTACTAGCAATACAGAAGGGGCTCTGAAATCATGCTAGCACATGTCAGGCTAGAAATCTCTAGAAACTACCATAAACAAAAGTATTAACATTCCACATTTTTAAATACCATAAGTATAGTTGCTAAGCTTTTACTCTTTGTAAAATAAAAAGTATACCTAGGAATAAAAGACAACAAAAAAACCAGGACAGTATTGTAGATTGCTCTAATGGGCAATTTATCTGAAAATTAGGTAATTTGAATTTTCAGAAAGTTTATAAATAAATCCTGTATCGTATTAAAGTTTTACTACTTCACTTATATTTAAATATTTTTCTTTTTTATGTAACGATGTAAAGCTTCTGTTACGGTTCCTGAAAATTTTTACAAACGTTGCAGGTACATTGTTTTGGGATTTTTTTTTTAACCAAATAAAGTATTCTTTATAGTCAGACTTATTCAAGATGTAGAATTATTCAATATGTAAACATCATTTGTTGATTCCTTTGAAAGCAGAACCAAAGACCAAATGCCTTTCTTTACAACTTAGTTGTTTGTTCTGTGGTTTTCAAGTAAGGTTGTGAGAACAGATTTCCTTGTTAGTTGCCAAAAATTACGTGAATGTGAGGAGAGTCAATAAGCACTTTTGACTCACGGTGGGCATAGGGATGGTGCACAACTTCTGAACCTTCTCAGCTTGTACTTTCTCATTTCCTTTCATCTACAACTTATCCCCGTTACATGTAAGTCGTCTTTCACTGTCTCCATTCTTTAATTATGATTGCCTTTCCTCCACTCCCAACCCTAAAGGAACTCTGCACAGAATGAAGTCACTCAACTATACAATTTCTCGTGCAAGTAATAGCATGCAGTATTCTCTGGATTTATTCCACGTCTTAAGATACTTGGCAATTTAGGACATGTTGTTCTCTACCATATAGTCTTCAAGTTCATAAAGGTATTACAGTGCCCAGTACAGTCTCACAATCTATTATGCATGTATTTACACCAGGAAAAAAACCAGAAAATTCTATGAAATGCCAAATGATTAAAGGCAAGTTTGTAATGATTTATTGGAACTAATTTTGTCGGTAGTTTAATTTGCTCCAGAATAGAACAGCTCTTTCATTTGCAGAGCTTATTTTAAGTAGACAGATTAAAGAAGATGGGAACTGAGAAATAAGAGGAACTTAGATTAAATATGAGCTATCCTATGTTTACTGCTAGTCTCCGAGTATTTTTTTCAGTGGCTTGAAAAGTTAAATAAAAAATAACTACCAAAATGATGAAATAAGAATGGATTATTTTTGCAACCAAGTCAATGAATGATGATTTTTTTTTATTAGAAATACTTCATTTTAAGATTGAGGGTCAGATGCTATTTGCCATGATATGAAGATTAAATGGTCTATTTGAGGCAATCCTCAGATATCTGACTTCTTTATGTATAAATAGAAGACATATAAATAGAAGGCTGTTTCAAAAGCAGGATATACTGTACCTGCAATGTTATTTATCCATTAGTTTCTTTTTTACTATCATTCCTATTGTTTCTTAAACCCAGCACTGTCTTACTCTGCTTCTTGATTGTTTTGCAAGTTTCAGGCACAGAATTGTCCTTCCTAGAGATAGTCAATAAGGTTCTTTAAATAGAAGTCCAGCCTGTATGTAAAAGTAGTGTTACATTAATGTGTTGTGGATGGATGCTTTTACCACTTTAGGATAAAGTGGCTAACATTTCTGATGACTTGGAATAATTTTGCACCTTCCAAATCCAACATTTAGAATTTCCAATTAGCAAAGTTCTATTAATTGTGTATCCTGGGAATTCTCATCCCAATTTATCTGGAGATCACTAGTTAGAATGTTAACTTAGTATGCATACAACAATGAAGCCATCTCATCTCTCACTGATATTGCTACTACTGTTTTAAGCATGTTGCTTGTTCGTATAAACAGCAAGGCAGGATATACATTCAATTATAAATATTTAACGCACAATACATTCAAAATATCCTTATTTTGATCACATGCAGAATGACATCAGCCAGAAACTTTTAAAAGATTGTGCTTCACAAACAAACAAAGGTTTCTAGTTTATAGATAAAAAGTGTATTGAGGAGCCTTGGTGGTCCCTGGGCTTGCACATGTTTAATTACTCAATTATTTAACTTCATCATTGCTAGCAAAGTGCTAACACAGTGTAGCACTGATGATGTTGGATAATGGAACATCTGCAAGAAAACAACCAAGCTCAAAGCACTAAGGACTACAGGTCGGTTCCTACTGGTTTGGACCGGTTCTATAGAATAGGTAGTAAGCCACTGGTGATGTCATGGAACCAGTCCTGGTCCATGGACGCCGCCATCCTTTTTTTTGGGGGGGGAGTAATTTTTTTTTGCATTTTTTCCAGTTTTTTTCCCTTCTTCTGCGCATGCACAGAAGCCGAGTTTCCAACACTGCGCATGCATCACCATCTTGTTTTCGGCCTTTTTTTGACAATTTTTTGTAAATTGTTTTGCACTGCGCATGCACACATGTGTTAAGCGCCATTAGGCACAGCCATGCAGCATGGGAGGAAGCGAAACAGCGGCGAGGTAAGTTAGAACCCATCCCTGCTAAGGACCCTACAGTTCTATCCTGAGCTACAAATATTATCTTCTAAGAGACATACCGAACATGACAATATGGTAGAAGATGCATATGCAAGCTGGCATAAATCTATTTACAAAGAACTTATCAAAACAACAGGAGAGGATCCATACTATGAGCTCAAGAAGCTTCTTGGATGAGAAGAGAAATGTCTTCAAAGAAAAGTAAGAAAGTCCAGTTGCATCTGCAAAAAGCATCTCTTAGACATCCAAACTAGTGTTTTATTGAATACAGGGAGTCAATGAACTTTTGAACCTTGCTCTTGCCCCAATGCAAGATTGGTAACTGTGGGTCTCCTTTTGTGCACCCAAGTCTTTCTGTCTGCCATTTTTGGATATTATTTTATAATAGTTGCATAACACTAGCATAGCCCATAGTTTCTTTGTCATTGGTAGGAAAACCTTTACACTCCATCGCTGAAAGAGGAGATCTTAATTTTCTAATAAATTGATGTTTTGTGTTTCACCATGGCATTCATTTTATGAATAAGAAAGTCTACCATGGTGGTTGTTGTATAGACGCCCACCAGGGGTGGGTTGTGAATATTTTTGCTGCCGGTTTGCTCAGGGTTGCGCTGCATGTACGCACATGCAGCAATCAAAACCTAGCTTCTGCGCATGTGCAGAAGCAAAAATTAGCTTCTGTGCATGTGCAGAAGCAAAATCCAAGACACCAATGGAATCGGCGCCATGACGTCATCACGGAGTTACTACCGGTTCTACAGAACTAGATAGAAGCGGTAGGAACCCACCTCTGGCGCCCCCAATATCTTCTCAAAATTTCAAGCATGTATCGAGCATTACCTTCAGTCTGAAATATTGTAGTTTCTAGCAGAGCTAACAGAGGGTAAGAAAAAGAGAGATAATCCAAAGACACACATAGTACTCATAATACTCTTTTTCCACCATAGTACTTCTTTTTTCAAAATGGACTCTTATTGTCACAGTTAAAATATAAATACAGTTATATTTATATTTTAATAACATACAGTGAATGTCTATACATTTTAATTACAAGCCTAATTAACTCTGTAGTATATACTTAAGTACAAAGCTTTCTTGGAATTCTTTTACTGTTTTAATTGCTATGTGATATTTCTCATGTATCTGACAAAAAGACAAAATTCCAGCCTTGAGACAAAAGGCAGCACAGTCTCAGCCTGTCCTGATATATGTGCCTCTTGGGAATTAGGGCAATTATATTTTCTTAACTTTAGAATAGGTTCAGTATAACAAAGCAATACAGTTAGTTTTCTCTGGTAATCCTAAATTAACACGGGTTAAATTAAATATATAGTCAGGGAGTCAATATAAAGAACATATAGAGGAAAGAACAATGTACACTTCCTCTACTCCAGCTATTGCTGGGATTTCTTACTAATTGTGTATAGAATTACTTAATTAGAGATAAAATTATGTTAACTATTTCTTTCAAAGTAAGCTATGTAGACAGATAGGCAATAGCTCCATTGGACAGGTGCAGCTCTCTCTTGAACAAGTTCACAGCAGGAATTTGAAGAATGTTTTAATTTGTTGTTGCAGTCCCAGAGTAGACTATTTTACCAATTTGCCAAAGTAAATTTACTTTATTTAAAGCCTGTCAGTACTAAAATTAATTAATCATGTTCAATTAATACCAGAGGTAAGCAAGACCAGAAGTATGGAGTTAAGGTATTGTAGTTTGGACTTTACCTGTTTTCAGTTGCTAAATATTTCCAAACTGTTATATAATATACTAACACACAAATCGAAGCAACAATGAAACACAGTTCTTAACTATCAGGTAATAAATCAATATAACAGGTGATATACCTGTTACTTTTTCAGTTCTTCTCCTTTTTACTCAGTGTTAAACAAAATATTTTGACTGTAAACTTCTATTTAATAATTTCAGTATATGTAGAATGGACAAAGTAATTTTGCTTCCTCAATTATGTACTTCATGTTTTAAAGTTCATAATAATGAATTATATTGCTTCCTAGATTATGAATTTCATAAATTCTGTGATTCTTTGTGATTGGAAGAAAAAAAACTGAAGCATAATTGTGATATAATTTGTGGAACAGGCTATATTATCACTTCTATAACTTGGGATGACAATCTATGGAATTGTAGGAGAAGGGGCAGAGAAAAAAGAAATCAGCCTAGAATCTCTACATAGTCACAAACAGATGAAGCCCAACCTTTCTTAAATACAGTTAACCCATATCTAGCACCAAAATAGTGCTAACCATTAGTTGAATAGATTCCTGTGCATAGGAATGAGTAATAATAAATCGGTTTCATTGGAACTTCAAGTGTGGTCCTGATTTTTCATGCCTGACAATAATATAATTAAGGGAATCACTGTCCACCAGGCTGACCATGAATCTACTCTGGTGAAGTAGAAATATTCTATGCCATTTGTTCAGAATTATTCCATCTCTGAAAGTATTTAATGTATTGTTGTTATGGAGAAAATCCTGGTTTACTTCTGCTTTCAACAGGTATTCAACTTTCAAGATTAGCTAATCTTGATAAATTGGTGTCTCGTTGCTTGTAGTTTAAACAGCTTCCTTCTGTTTGGAAGGTCAATGCTATGGCAATTAAATGCAAAGCAACTGAAATAATGCAGATTTTGCTTTGGTTTAATAAGCTAGTTAGACTTATTAATTTATGTTTATGCTAATAATGATTAAGTTATTATATTTTGAATGTTGCTTTGTTATACACACACTATCATTTTCTAGAATGGCTATGAATGTTATAATAAAAAGTCAATACAGGTCATCCTCACTTAGTTACTACAATCGAGGCCAGAATTATCTGATCATAGTTTGTTGCAGTTGTTAAATGAGAAACCCATGTAATCATATCATTTCCCCAGTTTCAGTCGTTAAGGAGGCCAAAGAAGAACAGGCAGTTCTTTCACTCCATGTGTAGAAAAGAACTCCTTCACTAGATGGAGAAAATTCAACCCATCCAGGAAAGGAGTTTTCTGCACAGGAGGAAACTCCTTCGCTGACCAAAGCCCCATTAGGCCAGCCTAGTTCACCTCCATGAAGGGAATGAAAGAGCAACCTTCCCTCCTTCAACAGGCAATTCTTTCACTCTCTGTACATTCCTTCTCTGGGTGGGCTGAACAAGGCCTGACTTCTTTTGGCTAGGCCAATGAGGGAGTTCCTCACTCGCTGTGCAGGGAGCCAGAGACAGAAAGATCTGCCTGCCAGATTGATTTGAACCCACATGGTTGCTCTCCTATAGTCTTTCCCCTCATATTGTCTTGGCTTCAACAATAGCTAGTGTAATTGAGCAGAGGACTGAAGATACGGAAATACAAAGTTACCTCAGTCAAACATCATGGATGCATAGTCTTGAATTTCACATTAAAAATATTTACTTGAAAAAAAATGAGGAATCAGCACATGGAAACTCTGTTAAAAGTTTGTATAAGAATAAATAGAGAGCAAACCAAAAATGACATTGTCCAGGAGATTATTATGGACTATCTGGGCAGACAAAAGATTTATATCAGGCCATGTGTCAAATGAAAAGTCTGTTTCATGTGATAGTGATAATGATGGGAGATTTCAACTATTCAATTATCCAGATATATGCTAGGAATCTTATTCAGTCAAGCTGGATGTCTAACAAATGCATGTCCTCTCTTGCTGATAACATTTTATGGAAGATGGTGGAAGAAACAGCGGGGCGATCTGCTTTCCTAAATCTAATTCTCACAAATTTATTAAGAGAAATCAAAGTGACTTGTACCTTGAGGAATAACAATCATGTTATCATTGAATTAAGTATAACCAGAGGAAAAGGAACTAAAAGATAACTACAATATTGTTAGTCTAAAACATCAATGTAATGGATCCACTGGGTAGAAATGATGTTCTAGCTATATTCCCCAAAATATAGTCTAGTCGAACAGTGATGTTTGCTTTGACTGAAGATATGTATAAAAAGATGCACTATTATGTTTACCAAACTGATTTGTCCTAGTATATATTCCATATTTGCTCCGGTATATATAGCAAAGTTTGCCTGCAAAAAAACCTAGCATCACACTGTCCAAAGCTCATTATGTCAAAACCGGAAGAATGGCTAAAACATACAAGAAAATTCCCAAGAGACTTTTTATCGTTTTTGAAAAAAACTAAACATGTACTAATTTGCTAGAGTAAAAACTTGTAACAACTAAGGATGGCAATTTTTAGCTCAAATGCCCGGTGCTACATTGATGCTCCACTGTAGACAACTACACAACATCTCTTCTTATGAAGTTCAACAAAAAATATACAAAGGGCAGATGTCCCCACCCTGTGCAAACAGCCTCCTTCATTTCTGAATCTCTCTTTTCCGGAAAAACAGACTTTCTGTCAACCTGCTGCATATTTATTTCAAAGGCTTCAAGAAAAGAGAGCATCCATATCAGACTACATCAAAAACACATCCAGAATTCAAATTATTACATTGCTTGTAATCAGAGACTGAAACAAACAAAACAGATGGAAACGGAAATGGCAATCCAGGCTGAGATTTGTATCTCTTTATGAAATGTTTTCTATCATCCTTCATTTTGAAACATATATAAATAGATCAGATATTATTAGCTATTATCCTTCAATCTATGATTTTGTTGCTTGAGCAAGACTCTTACATCTATACCCAAACCTGTCCAGCAACTTTACTGACAAATTACATAATACCTGTAACACTGTACATACTTTTTATACAATTATTCCATCTGATAAGGTCTGACTTTATAAATACTAAAGAACATAGAATTAAAAAATCTATTAAAATTAGTGGTTAAAATATTCCTCTTTTTTTAAAAAAAATGCTTGTTGAAACAGCTATGTAGTGCACTAGCAAAGGACAACTAAAACCTCTGTTGATAGTGAAATTATCAAGCCTAAAATATTTACAACGCACTTAATAAAGGTTTTTAAGTGGGTATTTGGAACACCTGGTTAGGATTATTTGGATTTGAATATGAAGCAACTTACAGTATATTGACTGCAAGCCAGTGGGTTATTCTGTTGAGCTATGGTGGGAATTTTTAATATGTTAAGTGCTGTCATACTGTATTCAGCAAAGAGAAAGATTCAGATGTTTATGATCAATAGTCAATTAAGCCGGAAGACTTGCTTTGTCATAAATTAATGTCAAAAATGCACAAAATGAAATAGTGCAAACAATGGAAATAAAAATAATTGCCACTCCCTTCTGAATACACAAGTAATAATTATATACATTTGACAAAAGGAAATGTGGAAGCAATCTTCAGTTGGCCATGAAATTTCAGAATGACTTTAAGATCTGATGGGCAGAAAAAATTTAATAGCTTCCATTTGGAGATTCAAAATAAATTAGTTGACTTTTCTTCCTTCCTACTCCAGACCTATACATACACTCTTCTTTAAATGTTACTTGATTTTAAAACAATTTCCAACACTCTAATATATGTTCCAGGGGTAGGTTCTAACTTACCTCACCGCCAGTTCGCTGCCTCCCGTGCCACGTAGGCGCGCAGTAGAAAAAAGCCCCGAAAAATTCCCCCCCAAAAAAGGCTGAAAACAAGATGGCAATGCATGCACAGTGCCGGAAAATCAGCTGCTGCGCATGCACAGAAGAAAAAAATCCCAAAAAATTTCAAAAAAACTTTTTTTCTCAAAATAAATTACAAAAAAAAAAAGGCAGCACCCACGGAGAAGAACCGGCTCTGTGACATCACCAGCGGCCTACTACCTACTCGGTAGAACCGGTCCGGTAGGAACCCACCTCTGATATGTTCTTATGGCCTAATAATCTATGTTATATTATTTTTAATAACTATACCTGCTTGAAACTCACTGCCAGTGATTGCATGGATTGACATAAAGAGGGTTAATGTCAGCATTTGGGAAAGCAAATTTTGGCATGAGATAAAGGTTAATGGAATTAAAGAGAAGTTGGACTTAGTCCATTTGTGGCTATTTAGTGGCTCTAGGCTGATTCCTTTTTTGACTCTGTTCTCAGGCTCTGTTTACTCCTTCACCTGCAATTTTTGGAATAAATCCAAATTCATCCAACCAGCTATCTTCCCATGCTTAAATTCAGTCTGGGTTTAGTTCATTTTGTATCTGAATCCCTGAGTTCCCTTCTTACTTGCTTCCATACATAGAGATAAGCAAAGAAGATAATAGACCTGAAGTGATTTTTATGAAGGAAAAATTTCAGCCTTTCATATTAAATATGATGGTCCCAGCACACTGCTACGGTATTCTCTTTCTCACTCCTTGTCTCTCTCTCACACACATTTTTTTCTTCTTCAACCATTCCCAAATGAGTCCCATAGTTTGAAGTAGTTTGATCCCAGTAAGATTTGTTTATGCAATACTTATTGTATGTAAACATTGTTTTGCTGTTATCCAAACATTAGTCATACAAACTTTTATTTTCCAGGTACCCAAAACATAGCAGAGCATCTGTACTCAGTAATTCTCATACAGATTCCAAAGTATGTTTTATACATATACTGTACACAAGAACAATGTTGCTGATTAGAAAATGTCATAATGCATTCATAAATGCAGACAAAATGGAGAAAAATGTTTGTGCCCACTAAAAAACACTATGTGGGCAAATCTCTGCTGACAAATATTTACTTGTGTGGTTTATTTCTAACTCAGCCTAAAAGGATTTCTAATGCATGCAGAAAGCCAAGGTTAGCTCTGCTTATCCATATATACACTCATATTCATATTTCATGATGAAACTAAGTTGAGGAGAGGTTTGATGTCCTGTACAAATAATGGGAAAAACCCTGCACATCCTCCAAATAATCTTCACACTTTCGTATTTCTTTTTTCCTGCTTAGATAATTCTAGGAACAGAAGAATTTAGCAGTATTCTTTCCTCTGTTTATAATGATAGGGTTTCTTTATTTAACTTTCATGTCACTGGAAAACATTGCTAAGTACAGAGAAGAGCAACAAAGATAATTAGGACACTAAAACATGATGAATGGTTGCAGAATTGGGTATGGCTAGTCTATTGAAAAGAAAGACCAAGAAAGACATGATAGCAGTGTTTCAATACTTGAGGAGCTGCCCAAAGAAGAGGGCATCAACCTATTTTCCAGAGACACCCAGACACAAGACAAGAAACAACAGATGGAAACTAATCAAAGAGAGATCCAACCTAGAACTAAGGAAAAATGTCCTGACAGTGAGAACAATCAACCAGTGAAACAGCTTGCCTTCAGAAGTGATGGTTGCTTCATCACTGAAGGCTTGTAAGAATTCTTATTTGTTTGGTGATTTGAGTAAACTACTGCCTTTCAACTTTACAGCAGAGACCGCTGATAGAGTTCAACTATAGTTGTTGAAACCTTGATCTTTTTCTATTGGGAAAGAAAGGATTAAAAAAAGGAAGAGTGAAGCACAGTCGGATAGCTAAAACAAAACAGGAAGCATTGATGTAGAAGAATGTAAACTGCGTTAACAAATTAGAAATATGGTCATTATTGGGGGGGGGGGAAAATAATATTAACATTACTTGAAATCGAGAGTTCCAGCCAAATCAAGATCACTGATTTGAGAAGCTCAATTTGTGTTCATTAATAAGATAAGGAAAAAAAGAAAGCATAAAATAATGGCAATACAGAAAATAACTGTGACATGTTTCTTCACATCATCTCCATCTGCTTCTTTCCCTGTCCAGCTATAGATAAGTTAGTTACACTGAATTATTTGCTCACTGTGAATATTTTCATTTCTATATTTTTCAGAAATTAAAATTTGCACAATCCATCATATACTGCAGATCAGTTGCCACCAACATGACTTCTGAAAAACATTTGATGTGCAAATCAACAGTAATAATGGGGTCTAATATATCATATCTGAACCTTACAGGTAATTGTTGTCATTGTTTTAGGGGGGGCGAAGGGAAAAGAAGGAATTCTATAACTTTTAAACGGTTTCCTCTGCTTCTTCAGCATAATTTTGCAAGATTCACATAACATTTAGCAAGCAAAATGTTATGATTACTTCATTCCTATTCAACACTGTTAGTCATGAATCCTGGCAACTGCCTGGATGAGTCCCTGCTATTTTCTTGGCAAGATTTTTGGAAGTGGTTTGCCATTGCGTGCTTCATAGGGCTGAAAGAGAGTGACTGTCTGAAGGTCACTCAATGAGATGAGAACTCACTGTCTCCCAGTTTCTTGCTTGGTGCCTTAACCGCTACATCAAATTGGCTTCAGTTTCATAATGCGTATTTTTTCTAATCTTCATATAACATTGAAGATAAATTGCCAGAGCTTTGGATAATCTGTATTCTTGATGAAATCTTACAAAATACCATAGTGTTAATGGTAGGGAGAAAGCAAATACTTTCAAAGGAAACTATTGACACTGCAGCCAATTTATTTAGGTGAAGCTATTTATTAAACATACTGTGTTTTATATGTGAATTATATTATGATTAAGCTGTATAATTATTTCATGTAGGTAAACATATGTTTTCCCACAAAATTACACCTCTGATATCAACAAAAACAATGCAATTTCATGAAGCTCCTGGAAAAACTTTTAGCTTCTTGTGAATCCCAATTTCATTAAGTATGAAAAGAAGGCATCCGAAAAGCATTTGTTTTGAAAGAAGCAAAATGCCTTTTCTTTCTTATAACCATTATCTTTATATTAAATTTTAGAAATTTAAAACAGCCAAAAATATATTGGAGAAAAGGGATGCTAAGTGCTTAAGCCTCAGTTTATTTCATGTTATAATTTGAAATGCTGAGACCATAAATATTAAATATTAAATAAAATAATCAATATTAATTTTAGCCCAGGGACATATTATTATTTAAATCATCAAATGAACATGACATGCCTATTTTGGAAATTAGGGTGAAAAATAATCCAAACTCTACTAAGGTAGTAACAATATTATATTTATGCCAACTTAGGTTCCATAGACACAGTCCAAATATCAGCTATATTTCTTTTTCTGTATTCTCTTTATAATTCTTCATAAATGTACTTCCTGAATTGAAAGCTTGCAACAATTATGCAAAATTTTAATTGGCCTAATAAAGTTACATTAGTTATAATTCATATTATTATTATTAAAGTTGTTTAATTGTCTTAATAATTACATTATTTAGTTTTTAAAAGCTCTCACAAACCTTTTACAATCTAAAGCTACTCTTTGTGTCCTTGTCTAAATCTTAAAAGCATAAATAAATTTATTCTACGGGTTATTCCATCTTTATCATTCATTTTATTAATCTTTAAAAGTGTCCCTCCTTTTTGTAACTTAAAGTCATAGAGTATTGGATTGCAGATATTTCTCAAGAATTTCCCATAAACTGTTCCTTCCTTTTCTATGCATACTTCTAACAGTGTAAACCATATTTAATATTAACTAGGGTACATGTTGTACATTATTTGTAATCAGCTACAAAAATGCAGCCAAATTCAGTATAGATGATCCATGCTGTATGACCTCTGCATTTTGAAAAGCAATAACACTAGCATAAATTTAGAATTAGACTTCAAATACCTCTCCAATCCTATATAACTATTTTTTCTTTATTTGGTCGATCACACATATGTATCTTACTGGACAGTCTCATATTTTAGATGTGCAATATTACACACACACACACACACACAAAGGCTTCAAAGTTTTCTTAGGGAGTTTACCCAATTGCTGAACTGATCTTAAGAATTATGAACACAATAAATGTGTTCAGGAGTTACTTTTTTCTCAGTTCTCTTTGTATCCCTAAGTCTTCAGAGGCTGAGCTCGACAAGCCCTTGCATGCAGCAGGAACTTACTCATCTATCACTAAACGCATTCATTATTTAAAACAATGTACTCCCTGCCACCTCTTCTTTTTATACAATACTAACACAGTAGTATAATAATTTTCTTGAAATACCAGTTTTGTTGTTTTGTTGCTGAAAGGCAGCTTTAGAAGAAAAACTTTCCCAAATGGACGAAATATAAAACTTTATATGATCCACTGCAGAAAAATACTACAAAGCTTGACATAAAATTTGTTGTGTCTCATTCCCTGTTTCTTGTGGTGGTCAACCAGAAGCTTCTGAAAAACTCAAAAGGATAGAATAAAGCAACAATAATTTCCCGATATCGTTCCTCGGTGATTGTATTGAATTGAATATGGAAATACACAAACCTAAATATCATAACCAGTAGCATTCTTTCTGGACACTTGACCTGTACAAAATAAGGGACTCTTAAGTGATCTTTGAGAATATTGAGTCTAACATACAGCTGATTTCTTGCAACTTTAGCATTTTTGAAAGCTTGCCCTATTTTTTACTAACCATAACTTCTGCTTAAATATTTCCTACTAATAAGTAAGAACATCTCCCAAAAAAGTCACCTCCACTGCTGCACAATTCTTCTATTAGTTCCTTCTAATGCTGAGCTTTGCCTTTTTATAATTTTCGGCCACTAATTCTAGTGTTGCGTTCTGAGACAATTACTCAATTACATGTTCACAATTACTTGAATTTAAGCATTTACAGTAGGCTGTGTGAATGTGTACATTAACAGACAGTTATAATCAAATGCTCTTTACTACTATCAACTGCATAATTAATTCATTTGGGTAAATACATATTTTAAAAGGATGCTACTTTATTGAAATTCCCAGTTTCCCATCCTCGCTACAAAATCAAAGAGACAGGATGTTAAAGCACTAATTGTCATGGCTTGGCAGCTTATATGCCATTTCTACAATCATAATTAAATAGTACAATATCAAGATTAGTCTCAAGTTATATATGTAAACCTGGTAGGAAACTGCTCAGTTCTTATAGCACCATATGCTCCAGTCCTACTATACTGAATAGATCTTACTAAAGAGATTTATTTTTGGTTGAGAGGTTGCCTACACAGTACTTCTTAAAGACTCTTGGGTTGGGCAAAGAAGAGAACTTCAGCATAATATCGAGTTGCCATAATGAAGGAAAGTGATACACATGACACTACAGATTCTTATGCCTTATGATTCCTGGGCCTATGAACTAGAATCGAAAGAGAAATGAGTCAGACTTTTCTACCTATCATGGAGAGCCAACTTCAATGTGATTATGATTTCTGTTAATACTTACCTGAGAACATCGTTGAAATAGTTACAGTTTTTAACCAACCTTTTTAACCATCATTTCTATAGATCATCAATCTCCGGGTCAAGACATCAATCTTTGGGCCAATTATTCACAAGACCTAATTGGGAATTCTACCAATAATGAATTTACAACTATTGTTTTACCTCTGCTTTACCTCCTTATATTCTTGGCAAGCATCTTTCTGAATAGCTTGGCAGTATGGATTTTCTTCCACATCAGAAGCAAGACCAGCTTTATTTTATACCTCAAAAACATTGTAGTTGCAGATCTGCTGATGACTCTGACATTTCCGTTTAAAATTATTCAAGATTCAAGACTGGGGCCGTGGTACTTCCATTTTTTCCTATGCCGGTATACCAAAGTTTTGTTTTATGCCAGCATGTATACAACAATTGTTTTTCTTGGACTTATTAGCCTTGATCGATATCTGAAAGTGGTAAAACCATTTGGAGATTCCAGGATGTATAGCATTACTTTCACTAAGATTCTGTCACTTGTGGTTTGGATTATTATGGTATTTTTAGCGTTGCCAGATCTGGTCCTCACTAATAGTTTCCCAACTAGAATAAATACCAGTGACTGCTTAAAACTGAAAACCCCGCTGGGAGTCAAATGGCACAGTGCTGTCATTTACTTCAATAATGGCATATTTTTCATTGTGCTGATTGTATTAATAGGTTGCTATATTGAAATATCCAAATATATCTATAAATCCAGCAGGCAGTTTATTAGCTCTTCAAGTCACAAGAGGAAACACAGTCAAAGCATAAGGGTGGTGGTGACAGTATTTTTTATTTGCTTTGTGCCATACCATCTATGCACAATCCTTTTTAATTTGTGCCAGTTAGATTATTATCTAGGTGCTTCATCCCACAAGATCCTGTACTACTGCAAGGAAGTGACTGTTTTCCTATCGGCAAGCAATGTCTGCCTAGATCCAATCATCTACTTTTTTATGTGTAGATCGTTTTCACGGAGGCTTTTCAGAAAATCAAATATACGGACAAGGAGTGAAAGCATCAGATCCTTTCAGAGTATCAGAAAGTCAGAGGTGCGGATTTATCATGAATATACCGATTTGTGACCTCATTGCTACGCTTTTTTTTTAATTGTTATTTGTACCAGTGTTTTCTGTTTGTAAATAAAGTGCTTGTTTTACAAAACTGAATATATTTCGTGCAACATATGATTAACATTTACATCCTTTCTGTGGTTTTCGGTTTGAAAAGGACGTAGGCAGTCCACTAACTATTACAAAATATATGTCCACTTGACAATTGAGGGGTTTTATTTTTTACTTACATTAGGATTATTTTAAAAGATATATGGTGCCATCTAGTGGACAAAAGCAGGGTTGTGATACAATGCAAGGACTGAACAGCTCAAACAAAGCTATCTAAGAACAGTTCAAAACTGTAGGTGAAGTTTATTTTCTTCCAGGCTGTTCCCAGCTGTTTCTAAGGCCAACTTCAAAAATTTCAGTCTGGTGAGTTGGCAATGGGACTAAGCCATAAACATAAGACCTGACTGGTTGTTTCCCTATTTCTTGCCCTTCCCATCCCTGCCTTGCTGATTGTTCACTCTAACTAGTTCTCATATTTTCCTTAGTTTTCCCAGATATTCACACACACACACACACACACACACAAACTTATTGCCCTTCCTGTCCCACCTTTCCCATATAATGTATTTTGATAATAATAATAAGGGAATGAGAAGCTTTGCATTACTAAGTCTGAGGGCAGGAAATCAGGGGGTGTATACTTATTTATTTTATTTATTTATTTATTAAATTTTTATACCGCCCTTCTCTCGAAAGACTCAGGGCGGTGCACAGCCAG
>JANHFT010004054.1:44111-57262 GCA_032467955.1 Pseudoxenodon macrops
AAGCATGCTGCAAAAGAAAACCTCTCGCGAATTCAAAAGTTTTCTTTTGCAACATGCTTCCCTGGACACAATGGAGAGGAACGCGTCTCACAGCCCATCCCTCTGCCACCTGCCACCTCCAAACTGCACCCCACCATGAGACACGCATCCTACCTGACACTGGTAGCCCCATTGCGTTCCTCACCGTTGTCTTTAGCATCACTAAAGGGTGTGTGTGGCTAAGCAAGGGGCAGGAGCCTTGCCATGCCCAGTGAGGGGGGGAAGAGACAGTAAGAGGAGCTTAGGTTGCCATCCCTTGCTTAGCCACCCGCCCCCTTTAGTGATGCAATTTGGAGGTGGCAGGTGGGGCGGGGTGAACTACAAGATGTTAACCCTGGCTAGGAGCTACTAAGAAAAGGCTGGTCAGGCCAGCCACCTGCTGCCGTGGCTTCTGGCAATCGGGGCACAGAGGCAGCAAAGGGCAAAGGGAGTCGCAGCCCTGCAAGGAGCTGGAACCACAGAGCGGGGCTCGCACTTCCACAGCGGTCGCTGTTGGAAGACTCTGCCCCAGCTGCTGGAAGACTCTGCGGCTGGCCCAACTGGCCTCTTACCGCTCGGTCAGTGAATGCCTTTCTGCCCGTCCAGACGGGGGTTGTCCTCTTGGTGGGCATAACATGGCAAGAGGTGCCAGGTGGCTGCTCTCTTGCAAGTGGGGCGGGAGTTTGCAGGCAAGGGTGATGGATGGGAGGCGGGTGAGCGCCAAAAACACTGGGGGGGGAGAACAGAGAAGGAGCTCTAGATCAGCTCAGCTGATCCACGGATCCTGCTCCTAGGTGACCGGGGAAGGGAAGGGCTACCTCCTATGCTGGCCATGCCCACCCCTTCAGATGGGCTTATTTTCGGGCAGGGCATATATTTATGCCCACCCCAAAAAGCAGGCTTGGCCTTATTATCAGGACATGTCAATTTTTGGGGAAACACGGTACAACCATTGATTTCTTCCTCCATAGTCACTCAACTTCAATTATAATTTTATAAATCTTATACATTTGTTAACTTTATTTTCTATTGTGGACATTTTAAAATATAACTATTGCTGCTTATTTTTTCATTTGCTGTAAACCACCAGAGATAAGTTGATTGAATTGGTATACACTCAACAAATAAATATATATATATATATACTCTTCAATACTGGAACATCTTTTATAATCTTTCTGTAAATAGCCGCTAAATGAGACTAATGAGATTCTAGGTTGCATACAAATATTAACTACTGAGAACAAAACAATTAATGCAACCTTCCATAAATTAAAAATATTACTATGGCAGTTCCTGTGTTACATGAATAAAAAGGAATTATTGCGTCTATTCACTATATTTAAATATCTTTTACATGATGTAGTAAGAGATAATATTTAACCACAGTCTGAAAAATCATTTCACCAGTTTTAAAGTTGCAGTTTAATATTTTTTTAAGTTATACAATTTTGATTATGTACCCTCTATAAGTTCATAGTGAACTATAGGAAGTCCCATATGTAAATGTTTTTTCATTGTTTTGACACAAAATGTGAGAAGCATGCTACAGCTCCTTTAGAACTATCCTAAAGTTTCTCTGTAGACAGATTTGCATTGCAGATCAGGAAGATCATACTTGATCTCTAAAAGTCGAACCAAATATTCCTGTAGAAATGAAGACTAGCAGATAACTTACTTCTGCCTCAATTTCAGTTTGCCTCTTCTCCAATAGTTTAGCTACAGCCATTGCCCGGTGCTTACCAGATCTTTTACTACTCACAGCCCATTCACAAAGCAATGTTACCACAGCTTCATCATTAGGTGCAACCTATTAAATCACAAAAGCAAATGTGTTATTCATTTGAGTGTTAGAACATTTAAAATAACATAATATTATAATATTTTATTAGAGTTTTACACTTTTATCAAGACTCATAAATCATGTTTTATTTTGGTTTCTTTGAGATTTGTTGGCCTTCTTATTCTCCGCTATTCACAGCCTTGAAGATAGCTTGCCCAGAGAACTGAGATACAATCTACATTTCAAGAAAGGCTTCTTAATTACCGGAAAATGCGTTCTCAGAAAACTTAAGATTTCAAAGAAAGAAAGAAAGAAAGAAAGAAAGAAAGAAAGAAAGAAAGAAAGAAAGAAAGAAAAGGAGGGGAAATTAGGTGACTGGGAAAGGGGCTAGTGGTATCGTAAAGGAGTCTTGAGCGGAAATGAGAAGTCCCAACGTCAGTGGTTCCCAACGTGGGGCCCAGGCCCCACAGGGGGACAATTTGATTTTTTAATGGGGGCAATTGGAACCTTGTTTAAACCACGTGACTAGGAGTTCACGTTTTGAATAGTAAGAATTATATGTCATGGGGGGGAGCATCAGGATTTTAGAGATACTTAGGTGGGGCATGGCCAAAAAATGGTTGGGAACCACTGGTCTATACTATGTGGAGTTCTGCAGGATTCAGGATTCTTTCTACTCCTGTTTAAGGTCTATCTGAAGCTGATGGATCAGATAATCTGTTACGTGGCGTGAAAATCGATCAGTATCAATTGTGAATGATTTTTAAAAAAAGAAAAGGATGTAACAACAACAAAGGGATGCTTTAAGAACTGAGTTTTGACAGCTTTTTTTTTTAACTACTTCTTTTACTTTTCAAAGCCTTCAAGTATTTCTAATTAATAATATTTTGTTTCTGGCTTTCCAAATTTCTAAATAGGTTCTTCAATTATATTCCACTGTTTCCATATGTTTTTCAAGTTTTGTATATTTTATCTTTTATTGTACATTGTACTGGTGGTTTTAATTCATAAAAATCACAAAACTGTTACCAAATAGATTTTGCATATTGTCCACAAAAATTACAAAACAACATTCACATTTGGCTAAAACTAAATAGCAGAACATAAGAGCCAGTTTAGCATAGTGATTAATGCATCAGACTGGAAAGCGACTGGAAAATGAGAGACCGTAAATTCTAGTCCTACTTTAGGCACAAAATCAGCTAGATCACCTTGAGACAGATAGCAGATAATGGCAAACCTATTCTGAAAAATCTTGCCAAGAAAACTGCAAGAATTTGCCTGGGCAATTCAATGGAATAATACAGCAAGAGTGTTTGTGTGTGTGTATTTATATATATTCATATATATATCCATATATATTTATCCATTTAATTCTATAATATGCCATGAACACTAAGATATATGTATATATACATGCACATATACACACACATATACACACACATATACATGCAATATATATACACACACATACATGTGTATATACATATACTCACACACAAGCACAAACACACAAACACGCATATATATTCTTGTGTTCATTACATATTATAGAATTATAGAAATGTGCATCTTCAATTACTCTTATCTGCAACATTAAGTCAATAATTGAAATTCACCAAATATAAATACTAAATATATATATGGCATAACGGGGAGCTTGGGGGCTGCAACCCACCAGTATTCCTTCTCTTGATTCCAGAACGTCCAAGGATGGGTGAGGTCAAAAAATTGCTGATATCTTTTTTATTTGAAGTTGGGGGGAAATGGCCATCACAAGCCCTGCAGATGGTCTAATGTACCCATTACACACCTGAAACTCTTGCAAAACACGCTTTGGCCTTGTAGAAGGAAGGGAAAAACAGCTAAGAACATCCTGTTCTTCCTTTTTTTTAACCATCTCTATAATGATTAGCCCCGAGATAGTGAAATGGAGAAGCCACAGCTGCTCACCATCTCCACTCCTAGGAATTGACCACTTTCTGATAGTCACCCACACATAAATGTCACTTGTTCCTCTCAACAGAGACCAGCTCATAAAGGCCTTGTGAGGAACAAACAGAATGATGTCATAAGAAAGGAGAGAATCAAAACAGAAATTAGATGGAGAGAGGTAACAAATGCCAGGAAACCAAAACCTCAGGAAGAAAGCAATGGTTAAAGAACACGGCAGCTGAAATGTATTGATTATTTGCCTAGTAATCACACAGATTTTTTCCCCATGATGATCTATCCCTAATCTGATTTTTCAGGTCTTCCAACAAGGCATTCATTACCATGGTAATTGAATCCATCCACCTGGCTGTGAGTCATTCTCTTCTCCTTTTCATTTTTTTCCCAACACTAATGTAGGGTCCACAGAGCTAAGTCTTCACATAATATGTAATGAAAAAGAACAATTTTAACCTGATCAATTGTGTCTCAAGTGAGGACACTGGGTTGATTTGTTTCATTATCTGTTTATTTCCTGGCTGTTCATTGTATTCTCCAACACTGAAGTTCAAAAGTGTTTTATTCCTTTATTAAATTTGCTTGCAGCCCATTGCACTGCATACATATACATCTTATTGCACACCTCTCTCTGAATCCATTGATATATACCGCATCATCACTAAATGTCTGTGCCCCACCCCACTTGATCATCTATATCTGGGAATAGTCCTGCTGGGGGTTAAGAGGAGTGTGACACAAGGCATAGAATATGGAAAAGTGTTACATGATTTGGCACACCCATTATTTGACCAATTGCCCCTACAAAAAGATCGAAATCCAGGAAGAGCTTTTTAAATTGCTCTATCTCTCACCATACTTTTCATCCCTGGGGTTTTGTATCTAACTCTTAATAATGTTACCCTTCACTGAACTGATTATAATGTCCTTCCAGTGTCTAGTGCTGTTTTGAAAAAGAATTTTCAACAAGCCCTGCTTACTTTTGGCTCTTATACTGTATAAATCTTTCACAGTTCTGATTTGGAACTGCAGATTAAAGCAAATGTTTCAAAGGTTTAAAGATGTAAGCAGAATAAGAGCACAAAGATCTTCCTATCTAACACCCAAGACACAAATCCATAATGCAATCTTGAAATAGAGTAATCAGAACAATTTTTATTGCAAATGTGAAGACATGTTTTTTAAAGGTTTACTTCATAACTGCCTTAAGTATTTAAGTATCTATTTGCTATAGACCTTTTTTCTAACTGTATCTTCAACCCCAAATGTGAAATCAATTAAATTGGCAAAAGGTGAGGTTAGAATAAACAAATGTAGATAAACAGACTGTCAGGCCTGCGTTTTGGCCTGCCACACTTTCAGCTATTCTATTATGCATGTTATATTGTGGGTAAATGTGGGTATCGTGTGGAGTTGCAGACGTAGTCATATTTACACTCTTTAGCCAAGGTCATCTTTTGTCTTCACACTAAACCAGAACAAGTTGGAGGCATCTGCCAGCATGGCAGTGAGCGATTGGATGTGACTGACTTGTGGGTGTGAGGGCAGGATCATGAACTTTATACTAAGGGGTGGAGACTGTAAATCTTCAGATTTGGGTTGCAACAGTTTGTGCCAACATGTCTCTCCTAATAAATGGGAACTTTGAGGAAAGCTTCGCCTTGGAGTCTGATCTTTTTAGGGATGATATTGGGAACGCTGACACAGACATATTGTGATACTACAAAATAAAGACTAATAGTGACACAATTAGAGGAAATCGTCTCTAGTTTCTGAGAAGCACAGTTGTTCCTATGAACACCTGGAGACAAGGTCATGCAAAATAATTTTATCTACAGGCCAAAGCCTGAGATTGAGTTAATACCATAAAAGAATAACAGCACCCAATTATCAGCATTGAAATTTTGCTCCTTTTCCAGAACTTATGATTTTCAGAGTCTGAACCAAAAGTATACAGAGTATATAATATAGAGCTCGATTTGTTTATTAGAAATAGTAACAATTTATTGAAACAGAATCATCTTCAGGCAATGATTCTATATTAGCCTAGTCTGAGCTGGAAAATTATAGATATCCATATTGTCTCTTGTATGAAAGGGAATTTTGATTAGGAACAAAAGGAGAATGCAATGACTAAAACCAAGGAGGAGTCCAGGAAGAGCAGATGTAGAATGAAACTTTATACTAGGAAAAGCAGAATAAGGACTGTAGGCAGAACATATAACTAAATTTACAACTAAAAAAGTCTTGGTTTATGAAGAACAAAACTAAAGTTCTGCATGGTCAGAGCTATTTTAGACACCACCAGCATTGTGACTGCAAATAGTATGAAGATTCAGGCTATTTCCTTCCTTAGGAAGGAACTCTACATCTGATGAGTCGGATTACAAAATGAGCTGGGTCCTGTAAAAAGTCTGGATATCTGTAGTATCATGATTATGTACCTTACTGCCTTAGACCAAAAATATTGACCTTAAAACTTTAGAACCACAAGTCTGTTGTTCCATCTTTTATTTATCTACCATGCTCCAGATTCTGCTTAATCTATACAATACTTTTCTGCAACTTAAGTTCATATGAAGGATTCTAACAGTGATGATTACCAAATTAAGTACCAGAGCTTCATCTATTATTAGTATAAGGAGAGATGTGGAATAACAAACAATTGGTTGATTGATTATATGCCAACAGATTGTAATGAATTCTTAGCAACTACATAGATTCTCAACATGACAATCTATACCTAACCCGGTCTTTCAATGCAGAAGCAGCATCGCATAGTCCTTGTTCTCAAGTGAAGTTCTGGACTAAGAGCACTGACCACAGAAGTAAGGAAGATGCTGCTAGGCAAAATTCAAGGCATAGCATTGTAAGAAACAGTAAAGTCTTCATTAGGAAAGTATGACTGGATTCGGTTCTATAAAAATTCCTTCTTTGCTTAACAGAGATCTAGAAAACTGGGTGGGGATGTACAGTAGCATAAACAAAGCAAAAATAAGAAAAAAAACAGCTTATTCTGCCTCACAAAAGCTAAACATTCTTAAACATTCTTAAGCAACTCAGAATAACAACAGTGACTTTATGCAACCAATGTGTAAATGTTTACGGGATCTAAATTAAATTTTCTATTTAAAAAAGAATGTGTGATAATTTTTGAACACTTAGCAGTAGCTTCATACAAATAGTCAGAAATGTGTAGAATATTATTTTTAAAAATGTATTGATGACTGAAATCATATCACACATCTTTTTAGCCCAACTTTCAAGAACTTTAAGGGAAGACTGGTATGGTTACCTTTTGACCCAATTCTTCCATGCATGGAAGATTTTGAATACCTTTTATGGCTATGTTTGTGAAATTGAAACAAAGACAAGCTGTTGGCTCAATGATGCTTAAAGCAGAAAAGATGTCTATTCAACTTCATAGAAAAAAGTGAAATTAACTTAAGCTATCAGAACATGAGCGCTTAATATTTGAAAGTCTGATTGATAAAGGTAGATTCTTTTCCTGTGGGATGATAAATGCATCCTACATTCAAAAAATCCTGGCTCTTAATATACAGTAAACTCTACAAATAAACTAAACATGTATTGCTGATTCTTAGTAAGTTGTATGTTATCAAATTTTTAATGTTATATAAATTGACAAAAACAGAAGAAGAACCCAAAGGTCAACCCAAGCATCAAAGAATAAAATTCAGAAGCTGCAGCTTCATATGTTACAATAACCCTCAACATTATTATTATTATTATTTTGCTTCTCAACTCTGCAATCTCTCCTTTGCTGCTCAATCTTTACAACAGGAAATCAACTGAAAATTCTAGTAATTTTGATATTTAGTTAAGTCAAAATTTCTCATATAACTTTCAGCAAAATCAACTAATAGGATTCTCCTTTCTATTTCTGAATGTTCCCAAAACTTCATTTTGTTCTGCATATTTGTAATGCTGTCTTCTGATTTCCAGACAACTTTCCAAGTTACCATTTAGAGTATGCTAAATAACATTCTGCTGTAAAATAACCTCAATGCTTTTATGAAGCAAAGCATATCTTTTTTCTATGTCAACCAAATATTATCAGCAAACCACCTCCTATGACAGGAAGAGGTTAAGAGCGAGGCCTTTTCTGAAGTATCACCCACCACAGATCCACTAAAGCAAAAAACAGCTGAAAAAGACATTAATATATCAATAAACAGACAACTTTATCAACTTTAAACCAGAAATACTGGGCTACTGTAGATCAGCCATAGCTGCAGCCATATTTGACCAAATTTTTATAAATTTCAAAATAAGACAGAAACTGCAGCGATACTTGACCAAACTCTGACCAAAAACATATCATCAAAACACGTTCTTATGTAAGAACTAAGGCTTATAATAAAAGCCAGTAAAGGTTTTAGAAAAAATAAGAATTGCTAGACTAGCTAATTTATCAGATAGCCAAAAAAGTCAGCACAAACGTGTTATGAACAAGTTTTGCCAAATCTACTTTGTCTCATGTTTGGATCAAACAATTTCTTTACCAGACTGTAGGCAAGTTTTATACATAGTATAGCTTGATTTCAACAAAACATGTGATTCAGTATGAGTGGCCTGCATGGGATAAAATTAAATGGATGATTAACTGGTTTAAAAAGAATATTCATTAATACTCCAATGTGATTAGATAGAGATCAAGATTCCAAGACTTATACTCTATTGTTTGAAAGTTCAGGACATAGAATAACGGGTCTAAGTTGCAAAGAAAATCATAGATACCTAACAATTGTATGTCAGAAAACAACTTTCTAATAGTAAGAACAATTCAACAATGGAAACAGTGATCCAAAATAATGGATTTGATGTACTTAAGTATGGATACTAGACAGCAAATCTGCCCAATCTACACCCGGCCACCCCGGGGATCAAGCTCAGAGAAAGCAGGAGTGTCCTCATCAAAGATGCTCGCCCGTCAGCCAGTCTCCCCCTCTCTGTGTATCTCTCTTTCTCTGTGTATCTCTGTATCTCTCGCTCTTTCTCACTCTCTGTCTCTTCTCTCTCTCTCAGAAAGCCGGCAAGCTCTCCTTGGGGCTATTCCTTTTCTTTCTTCTTGGAAACTTTTTGGAAACCTGGGTGGGCTGAGGAATGAGCGCAAGCCGTGGTGGAGGCTTCCCTTTAGGTGATCCTCCTCCTTCCCCTCTCATGACCCCCTGGCCAGCTGTGGAGGGCCAGGAGGGTGCGCATAAGCGGGGAGACCATCAAGTGAAGGAACGGCCTCACCCCACATACCTTTGCTGCACTTTGGCCAAGCCTGGCCACTTGCTTGATGAGGGTATCCCCACTCATGCGCACCCTCCTGGTCCTGCCACAGACGACCAGACGGTCATGAGAGGATAAGGAGGGGGGGGAGGATTTCTGGAGCCTTAGTGCATGAACAAAACAGTCCTGTACTTGCCTTCGTGCCACATTTTGTGCTCAAGGCAGCTCTCACCTCCCACTGCTTCAGGCTCAGAGCTGTAAGCCGCATCCTGTTGCTAGGGGTGAGTGGGGCAGGGGCACATTGTCGCTGTGTCATAATGGGCTCTAGGAGAGGAGGGGACCACATCTCCCCCATTGTGAACTGAAGTTCACTGTCCAATGCCTCATATCAGAGAGAGGGGGGGAGAGAGAAAGAGAGAGAGATACAGAGAGGGGGGAGGGAGAGAGAGATGTCAAAAGGGTTTTGTGGCTCCCGGTGTTTTTAAATTACCAATTCTCTGCCCTAATGACAGACTGGGTAGGTGTGGTTAGGGAGTCATGCGACTGGGTTGGAGTGAGTGACGTCGAGTTAGCTATGCCCACCCAGGTTTCATGGCTTCCAGTGTTTTCTTTTCTGTGGGAAACGGGTCCAAATGTCTCTTTGAGTGTTTAAGATTGCAGACCCCCGATCTATATTAATGGAGTGTATGTTTTTCATTTAATTTCATTTGTAGTTCTTAAGAATATGACTATACAGTAGTGGAAAGAGAATAAGTAGACCATAATTATTCCTTTTTCAGTTAGCCCTTTTCTTATTAGGAAAATGGTTAATGAAGATCCTCCAATTATCTTCTAGCACAGATCTTGTGGAATAAGGATTTAGGGCAGGCATCATGCCCAACTGTTTTCCTGGTAACATATGCTTTCTTATTCATTTCCAAAAGAGTGAGAGTTCAGTTTTTCACTCCAAATAGACAAAAATAAAGGGTGGATTTATTTTTAAGAAAATGTTTCATTTTGACTCAATGTCTGTGTTAGTTTTTCTAAAAAAATCAGCTACTGACAACAAGATGTATGATGTGACTCTTTCTTCCAACTCAGCTTCTTCAGAAGGATTAAATTAAATCTTCTGGTTGAGGCTGAGGTATGCTTATATATGGAGCGCCTTGCATGAACTAATATTACACATCATGAATAATGAAAGTTAGAGAGAAACTGCAACAAGCCAGTGGAAAATAAGCAAAGTAAGCAAGTAGCCAAATGTTTCTGATCTCAACAACAAAAGATAGCTCTAAAAACTGATTTTCCAAAAGAAGTAGTTTTGGGGTAAGGGAAATATAACCAGAGGTGGGTTCCTACTGGTTCAGACCGGTTCTATATAGTAGGCAGTAAGCTGATGGTGACGTCATGGAACCGGTTCTGGTCCCTGGACGCCGCCATCTCTTTTTATTATTTTTTTTTTTTTGAAATTTTTTTTGAACATTTTTTTCTGGTTTTTTTTTTTCTGCACATGCACAGAAGCCGAGTTTCCAGCACTGCACATGTGTCACTGTCTTGTTTTCAGACTCTTTTTTTGGAATTTTTGGGAAATTTTTTCTACTGCGCATGCGTGCGCCCATGAGGCGCGCCCATGAGGTGCATGAGGCAGCGAACTGGCGGCGAGGTAAGTTAGAACCCACCCCTGAATATAACCGATACTAGGAGACAGTATTGTCTGTGAAAGCAGACTTTTAGTACGAGGCTGGGTATCTTCTCCACAAAATGAAATGAAAACTAACATCCAAGGATAGTAGCAGAGTTCAAGAGGGCACAAAAACATGGCCTTGGAGAAGCTAAATGAAACTGTGATGTTGACTGAACTGAACCTTTTGCTACGCAAGGATAATTTAGTACTAAATAAGATGCTTTTTATTTAAGGACTTTACTGGGAAACTTTAAAGGCTTGTTCTGAGTAAATACTTAGCAGGCAGAGAAGGGATAAAGGTTGCTGTGAGTAAGTTCCCTCTGTCCTTTCTTTTTTTACCCAAAGAAAGGTTTTATTTCTTAATAACTTCCAAAAGCTATTCTCCCACAACATTTAATAAAAAGGACACAACTTATATTTATTCTCCAAGTCATAAATATTACCTCAAAATACTTGACTTTTTCCCTTGTTCTTAAAGAATTCTGGATATTTTAATTAATTAATTAATATAATTAATATAATATAATTACTGAAGTTAAAATACACTTTTAACAAATTAAAATAATCCAATGATTTTTTTGTTCACAAACCTTATGTTCAAAGGCTTTGTTTACACAAACTTACAAAGATAAATGTACCACAACTTTCATTAAGAAAAATGTGATTATGTACCCAGTGTTGATTCTTCCGGACCCCGTGAATAGATTTTCTCCATGATACAGAAAACTAAACACTAAATAGCAGTAAAATCATACTTCTAAGGTAACTTTTTATTTATGTATTTATTTTTCTATGGCTGCCCATATCAACTAACACTAACTTTTATTTTTAATAAATTTAGTAACTAAGATATTTTTGTAGATTTTATAGCAATTTGTCAATGTCAATATAAATAATATAACTGCTTTTTAAATTGTAGATATGAAATAATTTCACTCTTCTATATGTACAAGAGGCTCAAAATGTATATGCTGAAACTGAATAAAAATTATAATCAATAATTTGCTAAGAAGAAAAAAAAGTATAAAAACTATTTTGAAAAATACTCATGTATTTTGAACACGGTGTCCAGCTTTAAAAGAAGACACACTGTATGATTTTTGCTCTTTTTTGATAAAGAAATAAACTGCCATCTAGTGGTTCAGATGCAATTTTTCAAATTTTAGGTGTATACAAAATAGTCAGTTAATTTTACTTATTCAATAAACCATGATCAACTGAACCATGCTTTAGTGGTCATTATGGTCAAAATATCAGTATTTTATTTGTCATAATGAAAGAAATGCTACATCTGTTAGATGAGATTAAGGCTCTCACAGATATCATAGAAAGCAGATTTTCCATCTAACTATAGTGTCACTCCCATACTAAAAAACTAGTTTTTTGACCATGTATTCCAGAAACGTTTCTCACAACTTTCTAAAAATGTAATTCCTCCGAACTCGAGAATTGGAAATTTGTCCAATTGCAACCAGTAGCTAATATCAGCACATACACAGTTATAGAATTTGTTCTGGCAATTGCAAGCTAAAGGCTTTAAGGGTATACATTGATTTATGAGGTTTTTGTCATTTCCATGGAAATGCTGGATTTGGTAAACAACTTGGCTATTTAAAATCACTCATAAAATTACCGTAAATGAAGGCATCTAGTGACTCACTTAAAAACCATCCTGACATAACTGAAAATCCAGTCCCAAATGTGATCATAAATTGAGGACTGTATGAACTCACACAGTGTTCAACTTACCTGCAATTTTGCCAAGACTGAGGGAAACATACATGATAAAAACAACTGACATTTCTAACCATTGTGGCTTAACTATTTACTGGTTAGATGTTCTACAGTGCTCTTTTCCCCTTTCCTTTGATAACATTAGTTACTGCAATTCTTTAAATAAGTTTAAATGAGCCTCTGTAATAAATATTATACTGCGGGATTTTGGAATATCTATTTACACATCTTTTTTTGTTTCTTTCACTGTTATCAAGTTAATTTCATAATGCAAGTTAGAGTTTTGAACCATAACCGTGCATCAATATTAATAGCACAATTATTAGAATTTTGAACATTTTTCAAATGCAAATAACATTCATAAATAAATGTGAAGAGTTGAGCTTATCTTCTGAGGACTTCTGAGTTTTACTATACATCTAGCTTTCAGCCCCAGGATCTCTTGGAAGTGTCTCATCCAATATTGATTAATTTACTTATTTATGTATTCATACATTCATACCACTGAAATAGCTGCCCCTTTCATGAGGTAACTTTAGATGGAGTACAAAACTTTTTTTTTTAAATAACACAAATACACAAATAGAGACACCATATAATACACTATATCTGTCAGGCCTACATTTGGCCTGCCACACTTTCAGCTATTCTGCTATGCATTTTATGTTGTGGGTAAATGGGAAGGGGTATCGTGTGGAGTTGGAGACATGTGGTCATGTTTACATTCTTTCTAGTAAGCCAAGGTCATCGTTTGTCTTC
>JANHFT010004054.1:60429-76343 GCA_032467955.1 Pseudoxenodon macrops
ACAACTTCTGGAGGCAAGTTGTTCCACTGATTAATTGTTCTAACTGTCAGGAAATTTCTCCTTAGTTCTAAGTTGCTACTCTCCTTGATTAGTTTCCACCCATTGCTTCTTGTCCTATAAATAAATAAGTATGGATGAACCACAGGAAAACAGGAAAGCAACATACTCTTGTAAATTACAAACTAAATAGCCTTTTGATCTGAAAAACATTAACATTCATCTTTCTGAAAGTTTTAATGAAATGTGTTAGCATTTGAAAAATGCTCTAAAGGAATAAAGGAAATCTATCATCAACAGTTCAGGGAAAGAATGTATTCTCTGCTCAGAATTATGGACAGGATACTATTTATGTAGACAGAGCAAGACTAATAATCTCAATCTTCCATACAACTGCTCAATTTTTAAATCTTTTGAAATATACACTATTGTGCAATTATGAAAATCCTGAAAATCCCATAAAATAAAAATCAAAACACTATGACTTGAAAGGCTGCATATTTTTTGGATATTTGAATATGAATATTATTCATTGATTACACTTATATTCTGCCTATTCTCTAGAAGTTCAAGGAGACGTGTATGATATCTATTCATTTATCCTCAAAACAGCCATCTTTTGAACTAGGCTAAGTTGTATTATGAGCTCTATATGTTCGTCTCAGTGTAACTAATTATTAATGCACAACTGTTAATGTGCAACTAAGTATTAATGTGCGAGCCAGTGAAATAGTAAATGTTTTCAGCTTTGAGCAGATAACCCAAGTTTAAATCCTCATTCAGTCAAGAAGCTTGCTGAGGCCTTGGGTTCAGTCACTCACTCAGCTGAAGGTCACTCACTCAGCTTCAATGTTTACATGGTGTGTTCTTTTATATGAGTATTCCAACATTCTCAGAAAGTTCATTTATCACATTCTTTATTCTACCTTTCTACATTCTCATGAAACAAACTCCTACCCGTTCTTCCTATATAAATATATGAACTCTGCAATAGAGAAGTAGGAAAAGGTTATGCATGAGAGACAGCCACTAACTATAAAGTGAAAGTGATGCATGAGAGACAGCCACTAGCTGTAAAAGACAGAATTATGGGATTTTTCAACAGAATCGATTGTTCATGTTTTGAAATCCAACTAAAAATTACCTGCTGATTGAATACAGAATTTCCTCCTGGCATGGGTAAACTGGATGGAGAAACTTGAAGTAAATCCAAAGGTGAGCCAGGATTTATAGTTTTACTTTCATTTGTAGAATAATTCCAGACCAAGGCACTTGGGCAACAGAGAGTTATAGTCTGAAGTAGAAAATAGAAGGTTTAAATGATGTAATCAGATTATTCAATTTTATAAAAAGCATCAAAAAAACTTTTAGAAAACAGGCTTTGGTTTTTTTTAAAGTACACACAATTTGGTAAAAATGTCCTTATAGATATTTCATTATATTCATAAAAAATAGACTGGTTTAACATCATTGCAATTCAAGAAATAATATGCATAATATATTTCACTTCAAAATACAAACGCGTAAAAGCTACTTTTAAAAATTAAACATTTGCTGCTCTGAATTCTCAAGCTGAAGCAAACCATCAGAATTGATTTTTAAAAATAAAATAGGAAGTATAAAAAGGAAAACTATTATTTCCTGCACACACTGCAAAATACTAGAGATTCTACTTGTTTTTTGTAGACCACTTTTACTAGAGAACAAAAGTAGATGCTTAGAATTATTATCTTCACCCTACATTTAAAAAAAGTCACAATGAATGGGCACAATCCTAAGCCAATTTTAAAGCTACGTATGTGATTATTCTAGACAGTCAGGAAAAAATGATATTTCTAGAAAATATCTTAGAAAGTAAGGAATAATTACCCAAATATTTGTCAGGAAAAATACCATTTTAATCCCAATCTCTTCCTGATTACATTTCAAATTTATCTGAGAAAATTTAAATGCATGCACAATTGCTTTTGTGAGCAGAGGGAGGGAGGGAGGGAGAGACAGAGAGAGATCCACAATGCAGTAGTTATTTACTATTACTATATTACTAAACAGTAATATAGCCAATAAATGTTATTTCAGTATTTTCTCTCTGCTATGCACTTACCTGCAGCATACAGCTTAGGCCATAGACAAGAGGGCGGTGTTGGGGGCAGGAAAGAAAATCTGAACAGGCAAGCTGGGCAGGATTGACTACAGTACCAGTTGTCGAAGAGCTGGGAGCTGCCAGAGGAGGATTATTTGGTCCAATAATAATATGAGGCGAGTGGGCAGCTATGAGGTTAGTATTGTCACTTATCAACAAAGAGACACGTCTGGCACAGAAGTAAGCAAGGCGACGCGACAGGTAGGCTGACTGAACAAACTCTTCAGAATACTGAAAGATATTAATTTTTTTTAAAATCATCATCAGAGTGTACATTAAAATTCCCCACCCAGTTGCTGTTACTTTCTTTAGCATCCCCAAACATCCAAAGTCAAGTCTTAAGTCCTCCCAAGGACTTAAGTCTAACACACTAGGAAGCATTTGGTGTATCGACTTTTTTTTCTTCAATTACGTTTCAAACCCATCTCTTCTAAATCAGAGTGGGCAACCACACGACTTCCAGCATATTTTACAAGATTTCTTGGGCCCACTTCTGTCCCAGACCATTCCCACCATGGCCAGGTTCTGTGTTGCCTATTTTGTCTGGTTTAGGGAAGAAAAGATCTGGTGAGTGATAAGGGGTAGATGGAAACCTTAACCCTCAAAACAAAAAAGCAAGATACTGACAGAATCAGTAGTGTGGTTTGTAAACAAACATTATAGGGCTAGTTCTAAAATAGACTTTTAAAATGTTAAATAGTATACAATCAGGATTGGGATCTTTTCAGTCACTCTTATGATTTTTCTATACAGGAATATGTAAGCAATGTTTTAAAAGGGCTACGAGTTGAATAAAACCTGGTAATATTTCCACATTCTTGCCTGAAAACTCACAAGAGCTAGTGATGCAATTTGGGGATCATTGCCAGCTCTCTGTCAAGCCTCTAGAAGCTATGTGAATTGGAAATGAATTTTTACAGGCATGAATTTTACTGAGTTCTCTGTACCAAGACTAATTAAGCTGAAAGTTCGTTCTGATACAACAACTCCAGAAATTGAATGACCTTTAGTCTAGAATTAACTTATTTCCATGTATATTAGGAGTTTGAGATTTGAGTCTTTCTTCCACAGTCTTACAACTGTTAATTACAGAGGAGGCAGATATTTTAGTTGATAAACTGAAAGTTGGCAGCTATTCTTTCTTTATACCTGTTATTTGATTTCTTATCTGACATCAAACCTTACACTCCAACTATAAACAAGTTACACTTAGTTTTACATACTGAATTCTGAAAAGATCTCCTATTTGAGTATTTTGGGACTGTGGCAAATTATATTAACCTTTGTACCTGCAGCATTAGTGGTAGGAGGAGTTTCAAAAGTTCATCATCAGCTGGTCTTATTTTTTCCAAGACATCCAGGATCCACGTTAAATATTCGTGTCTTTCAAGCATTCCTTCCTTAAGGAATTTTAGAAATATATGTAAAGAAATTCCCAAATCCAACAGAAAACAATGACATTACAGCCTCATTGCTTAAGATGCCAATTAAGAATAAATGCCACAAAAGTTAATGTCACAAAGCTGACATATAAACCATATGAACATTTTAATATATTACAAAACAATGTTGACATTTAAAATTAATAGTTTAAAAGTTGCATACCGGTTACCTAAGCATCTGAAATGACTGCAAGAATCATTATCATCCTCAAGTATCAATCCAATTGTTCCTATGATGATGCTTATGAAGCCTTAACCTTACCATTCACAAACAAGAATCAGAAGAGCAAGCCAATAAATTTACTTCAGTGAAATGCAATCTTCAGAGATCGGCATTAAGCAAAACAACTAAGTGGGAAAATGAATGAAACTGAGTGGTTGAAAAAGAATGATAATAGAAAAGGCAGAGGTTTTTATTTAAGAAGAGCCGAATGCTCTTGTAGCCTGGTTTTTCAGACTACTTACTCACACTTAAATTTTATTTTACACACTTACAAGTATAAGTGTACCTAATATGGAGTGGGCATACTAAATGGTAGCATAATGCTTTCCCTTTTGAGAGGAAGCAGAAAAAAATGTAGGGAGAAAAAATAGACTACATGTTTGAAAGTCTGAAAAGAAGCCTTCTACTACAGCTTGTTGTGTAGAACTACAAGTTGTAGTATATTTTAATTGTTCTTTCCTTAGCAAAGACTGAGTGTGTATCCAAAATATGGTAAATACAGTAAATGCTAAACAAGCTCCATACTTCCTTTTTCTGGGGAAGAATGTGAAAGGAAGGCATTATTGGATAATTCTACAGAGGTACATCTTTTTCCAAGTGTACCAGGTTAATTTATTCTGCAACTAGTATAGTGTTTTTTTCATTAAAGATGCACAGTTTTGGCATTTATGATGTTTTTAATACCATCACATATCAATTAACAGCATTTGTCCTTGCTTAACAGATCTAATTGGGCCAGAAGTTCTACCACTAAGTGATGCACCTCTTAAATGAAACAACATCTGACCACATTGTTTAGTGAAAGCAGTTTTGGTGGTCTCAGTTGCAGTTGTTAGGCCAGGAACATGTCATGTTAGGTGAGGACTTCATGCTTCTCCTGTCCTGCTTAAGTAGTATGTCTCTACTTAAACTCTCCCCCACACACACACATCTATCTCCCCCCCCCAACTCTGTCTTTTGACTATCCTGCCCTCCACTGTTCCTGCACATATGGCATCTCTGCCATCCCAGCTGTCTTCCCCATCTTCCTTCTCCTGCTATTAAGGTGTACCTAGCCAGGTCTTTCATGAATCAGGGAGGGGCAAGAGAGTTTAGGATGGTAATGGTGCAGAATGGAGTACAGGGTCGTAGGGATGGCATAGGCCAGAGTGACAAGGGAAGCAGAGTACATACAGAGCAGCCAACTGGGCAGGGATGGGAGGGAGATAAACGGGTAGGATAGGTTGGAAGCACACATTGTGAATGTAAATGCAGGTGGGCTGCCAAGCACCTGAATCCTAATCAACAGACCGTGAGAGCATTGCAATGGCCATAACTTTGAAGATAAGTCATAAATATCATTTGTTCAGCAGTATCATACATTTGAACAGTCACTCAGAGGTGGGTTCCTACCGGTTCTATCTGGTTCTATAGAACCGGTAGTAATTTCATAATGACGTCATGGAGCCAGTCCTGTCGGTGACTCCGTGGGTGCCGCCATCTTGGATTTTGACTGCTGCATGCATACGCGCATGCAGCCTGACCCTGAGCAAACCGGCAGCAAAAATATCCGGAACCCGGTTCTGTAGTCACTGAATGAATGGTCATAAAGAGAGGACTACCTGATAAAAGCAGTACATTCATAAGCTGTCTCTTTGCAACTATTTAATTTTGAATCGTCTGACTGATAAGCCTTCATCGAATATGTTTAACATGCACTTTTTTCACTATAATCCGACATTTGTTATAACTGCTCACATAAATATATGCAGATAAATAATTTGTGGTCAGGGCAGTGATTTTTATCGTTGCATGAGACGATGAACGACATACAGTAAATGCACATCTGTAATATTGCTGTTGCTACTGCTGTTATTATTTATAATTACTTTAAATTCTACATTTCTTCACCCTGGATATTTCAGATGGTAACACAAAAGGACTATCTAGCGGAAATAAGTCTGGCTTTAATTACTAGCTATTTAACATTTAATACAGCCTGACACTAAACACATTCTAAGCAAGGAGACTGAAAACAACCTAGAATCATATTGTATTGCTTTGCAGAACTTTATCCTGCTTCTTGATATAAAAAAAAAGATTACCTGGAACATATAAAATGCCAACTTTTCATTATATTCCCACTGCTTCAGAGCTTGTTCCACTTCACGAGGCACAACTACAGAGTTTTTGCCTTGGCTTGTAGTCATGTGATAAAATTCTGCAATCTTTACCAACTGTTCTCTTAGGTACCTGGTAGAGATTTGAGTCCATTCTATAGAGACACAAATTAAATAATTGTTGACATTCGCTTTTTTTCAATGACAAAACTAAGCCCAAAAATACTCAACACAATTTGATTTATATTCAGCTGAGCTGTCACAAACCCATAAACTTCAAAATAGTGATTAGTGGGAGAGCTACAAGAATCCAGTTTGAATGGCTTTTAGCATGACAGTCTCTTTACGACAATGCTTTCAAAAAATGCAAGTTTGTACCTGTAGTTTGCTAAAGGAAGTTTATTCTGAAAATGTCTTGTTTTCATGGATCACATTTATGTATTTCGAGCAAGGAGAAATGAACTGTAGTTTGATATGAACCAGGTTTTAGAATTCATTTAAGAATAAAAATTATTCTTCGAGCATTTCCATGTAGTTTCCAGTCATCAACTGAAAATAATTTGCATCACTTTGGGATGCAAATCCAGAATTGACTATAGGTTTTACATAAAGCCTTAATGTAAAATAAGTGACTACTTTTGAAATTAATATTAATTATTCTCTCACTGTGGAGAAGTCCTCACCTGATTCTGACACAAACCATAGAGACTTCAAGGCAGGATTATCTTTTGCAACATTTCAACAGTTGAATCCAAGAAAAGATTCTAAGCCCTCATAAGGGCAGATGCCTCAAAAACTATGACCAAAAGATCGAAAAGTAGAAATTGTTCAATTACAAGGAGCAGGTATCTATCTCCCTCACACAAGTGCGTTTAAGAACCAATCTTTCCTCCTGAATACAGAGTAGACCTGAAAGATGGAGCTTTATGGCAGAGGCATATAATATTGAAACAAATTTCATTTTGCCTTGGAAACATTCAGCAAACTTGATTCTGGAAGTCTTCGTTTAAGATCCATCAGGCTGCTGAACTGTGACACCTGACTGCCCTTTGCTTAGAAATTGACCTCTGGATTTTCTTAGGTTTCTGTAGCTGTTCACTTTCCAGAATCTTATGGCTCATATGTGAGCTACAAAACTGGATGGCAGCACAAAGACCCAGATCATCTGTCATCATCTTTCGTGATATTTGTAATTCAGATCCGTTAACCCTTACCATGAGCTGATTTATTTTTGCTGGATTCAAATTATGCATTTAAGAGCAACTCAGTTTACAGTTTTCAGAAAAAGACAGCAACACTAGCAACTTATTATTTGAAGATTCTATTTCACTGTTAACACTGCTTTTTGATAATTTAAATTGCATATGTGGGATTTACAGTGATATGAATTCGGGTGACAACAAGATGTGGAACAATCCATTTTGCTATTCAAGACAACAGTATCCATTCCCAATAATAGCTGCCATCCAACAAAAGAACTAATTCTCCTGGTCTCCCTTATCTGCATGTCTGTCTTACTGTATTTCTGAAATCAGCTTCCACCTACACATCATGATCTATAAAAGGAGAATGCAACTCAGGAATGTTGAATCTTTTCCAAAATGCAGTTTTAATTCCCAAACATACTTTAAACCAGAGGCACTCCTTTTATCTAATACATAACATGGAGTTATATATAGACAGTTTTTATTTCATTTCATAGAGTTCAAAGCTAGATGTTATTCATTAAAATATATGGTAGCTGAGCTGAAGATTTCTAGTGTGTCAAATGCTTCAGAAATGACCTTTACAAAGTTCATTTTTCAACTATTTTGGTACAGCTTTTATTAGCTGGGGACCATACATCTGAATGGTATATTGAAAGGTACATACTTCTCAAACCCATGGGTAGCGTCAAAACAAACTCAAAATTTGTTTTATTTGCATAACTTAAGTGACATTAAATATGCTTAAGATATTTGTCTCTGGATATATAGTTATTCATTTTCCGCTTCTGTAACGTGAAAAGTAGAAATTTGTAATAATCTTTTAGAGTTTCTTGGCTACCTGCTTCACTTTGGGAGATGTTGGTTATGTCTTAGTGACTAAATTGCTTCCAATTCCTACAAGCCAAAAATTCATTTTCCAGTCTACATTTTCCATAAAAATGATATGCAAAAATGGTAAGTTTTATACTTCCATTTCTTTAGAGATGCAATGATACATATTTTCTTTATTCTTTCAAGAGATATTATAGAAATAAACTAAGAGAATCATTTCAATATTATTCCAGTAGATATTTCAGAATGGAATCCTCCATCACTATCAAAGAATTATGCAGTACTGTATTAATGTTACAGACAGAACATGCCAAAGGGAAAAATATTCAAATCAAACTGTCAACATATCATCTTTACAGCAAAACTCTACTTCCTGATGACTACTGAGTGAGCCTTTCTATTTTCATAATCCATGCCTCTGAGATGCTCACCGAGATCAACATATCACAGAGTAGATATGAAACAATCCTAGATATAAAATGATGCCTCTGGGCATTCAAGAAAATAAATTAGTCTTATTACTTCTACAGATCAGTCAATAAAACATCTCTGAAATTTAGTGTAACAGCTATTAAAAAACTAGAATTCATTTTATTTGCTATATCAATAAACATGCCACAGTATTGTATGCTGACATTTTAGTTAGTGATGTAAGTACTAGGTTTATTTACCTGACCAAAAATATCACTTGAAGCCAAGATCGCCAAACAGAGGCTGTCATAGTTTGGTCATGTCATGAGAATTGAATTACTCGAAAAGTCAACCATGATGGGAATAATCAGTAGAAAAAGGAGAAGGGGCCACCTAGTACCTGTTGGCTGGACACTATAAAATATGACAGGGGGATAACCATGGCAGTACAAGACAGAGGGGTCTGGGGTGTGCTGATCTATAGAGTGGCCAAGGGTCACTGACAACAACGTAAGTACTAGAAGATTTTCAGGTTTAGTTAACAAAACTTAAGGCACAATTTGGCTTCTTTTCAGCTTAGTATGGTGGATGTCATAACATTACATGCAAAAGGGAATTAAATTACACTGCATTACTCTTATCCAGTTGTTTTAGGAGCTAAAGTTCAATACATCTGGAGAGCACAAGGTTGAAAAACTATTTTACATACAATAAGTCATATTTTGCCAGGCAATTACATTTGCTTGGAGGCACCAATAGATAACTATGAAGACAAAAGTCTATAATATAAAAGCAATTGGAAAGAATTATTGTGTGAGGCAGATTTAATTAAGCATCCTGAACATGTCACATCAGCACTAAAGTAAGGAAAGCTCTAGCCACATGCATATTTGTTATGAAATTCAACTAAGCACATCTTATTGAGTAAATGCACAAATAATACAGACTAGCTTAATATGCAAGAGTGAATCTTCTTTGTGAAAAAATGAAGGTATAAACACCTTTAAACTAACAGCAACAACCAGAATATTTCTTTAAAAGCCAACAAAAGTATGGTTTTAATATACATCTTTAACTTTAAACTCTCTAAATTATGCTTACAAAGGAAAATGTTTTGCATAAGAAGTGAAAGGTAAATCTGGAATCCACTTTTACTGTGAGCTGAGCTCTCAAGATTAGAAGGGAAAAGGCTATTTAAAACAAGTCCCCTTAAATGAATTAGGTTGGCAGATCTCTCTTCAGATATCACATTTAAACAAATGTGGAAAAATCCGAAAACTTCTTGATGTAAATTGACTGAAAATTCAAGTGAAAGGGCATAGAAAATTCTATCTTTATAAACTTTGCTAGAAAGCTATGGAGAGATATAGTGTAAATTAGCTTTATTTCCTTCCATTTTTACCCTATTTCCTTAATTTATTTATTTTTTACTATTTTCCTCCACTCCAAATTATGTTTAGCCCAAAGGAAACAGCATGATGGGTATGTATTATCTTCCAATATCAATAGTTTAAATAAAAGGAGTGATCCATTTTGAAAATTGAATATACGGTGACTAAATGTTTGTTAAGTGGTGGAACTACCATTCTTGAAAACATGGTGTTAATAATGTGCAAACCAAATGTCATTTGTCTAGAACAGGGCTGTCAAACTCCCAGCATGCGGGCAGTATATGTCACATGCTGGCCATACCCACACCCGGTTTAGCAAAGGGGGGAAAATCCCAATACGTCACATGACGCTGCTGTGATGACGTGTGTTTGACACCCCTGCTCTAGAATCTGCTCAAATTTCTCATTTAGGAAAGCAACAGTACAAATAATACATTTTCTCTGTAGGTCATTAATCATGTTTCAGCCTTCATTCTACTCTTGTACTAAAAATTCAAATATATTTTCATTGATCAATAAGGAGAACCTAAAGAAACAGAAGCTTGTTTTTGTCGTATCCTGATACAACAAGCTTATGATTCTTGGTTTTTTGAACTGCACAGACACCTACTGTAGTTTATGAAGCATACAGGAAAAAGTGAAGTGTCTCAACTTATACCCTCCATACAATAGTGCAATTCCACAACAGTGCAAAAATAAGATATTACATTCAGCATTTATTACCAAGATTTGGATCAGCTGCCTGGCGTTTCTTGATTTTAGCATCAGAGATAGCTGAGTAGTAAGCACACGTCATTTTTATCAACCATGCTGCTCGCAAGAGTGGGACAGAATATCTTGCTAAATAAGCAAAGACGTCTTCCTTTTTGCTGAGGATTGGGACCTATGTTTGATGACGAAGAGAAAGGATTTTAAAAAGTGGCTACAGTACTCTAAAACTGTTAGATGACAAATTGTAACATTTAATTCAACTACAGAGATCTAGTAATAACCGAATGATGTATAGAAAAAAATAACGATAGGAGTAATTACAGAAAGCTAAAGTTAGTGACTGATTGGTATCAGATTAGTCAAACTGTTGCTTTTTGGTATGTCCAAATACTGTATAGGTTCAAATAATATAGAGTTAATTTGGATCAAATGAAATTATGTATTATTCCCATTAAAAGCTGCTTGATTTTAAATAATGAGTTTAAAACACACTTGCTGGAAAAATCAATATTTTATTCATTGATCAAATGTATTTCTCCATTTTTTGCAAAGAATATTGAACAACCATAATAGCTATAATATGCTGCTTCTGAAAAATGTTTGAGGCAAAATAGGGTAAACTTATACATTGGCAGCTGTTACATCTCAACGTAATTAACAGCTCCCATAAAATGCCATGTCTCTTAAAGATGCAAGCCCAAAAAGTTTGCATTTATGTCCTGTGAAAAAAAGATCAGTTCCATTTTGAGACTTAGTTAACATTCTTATGAAGGGTGCGTTCTACTTACATTTCCTACCAGTTCAGGTTGCAACAGAAGTGCGCTTTTTGCGCGCGTTCACTGCAGTCATGCGTGTACCCCCATCACATCTTGGTATTGCCTCAAAAATAATCCTCTACACATGTGCAGGAGGCTTTGCGCATGTACAGAGTTATTTTCGAGGCAATTTCCACTGGGAGGAGTGATTTTCAGCCGGAGGACCGGTTCAGGGGCGTGTCCAGCCAGCCATCGCTGCCGGTTCAGTGAGCAGGGAGAAATTCCTGCTACCAGTTCCAGCAAACTGGTTCAACCTACCTCTGATTCTTATGTGAAATTTAGGCTTCATCTTACCAATATCTATAAATGGGCCCTTCTACCCCTCAAGAAATAGATTTTATCAGGTTTCCTGAAATATTGAAAAATCAGTTTCCTTCACTCTTGTGTTTAGGACTCCTACTATTTTCAAAAACTTCCTTTTTAATACTGTCTAGAAGTTTACACACAATATGTTCACTTTAGTATGAAACAATACAAGCACGTCAGAACCTAAAGTTGTGGATATCTTAGTAAAAGACAAAATTCTAACACAACTTTTTCATAGTTCGCAACAAGGAGTTTCACGCAGATATAAATTTTAGCAGTTTTTACTTTCTATTATCTTTGAGGACTCATGCAAGTATCTATTGTGCAATATATCATAGTTACTTACAATTCACTGGAAGACAAGGTGTCATTTGTCCACCATTCCAACATAAACAACAAGAGGACCACAGAACGTCTTGTTACTTTATGTACAAGCCAGTCATAACTTAAAATCCACAAGTTTGCTCTAATATACATATTCTCCATGACCATCCAGTAGCTACCTCTGTCTGCTGCTAGATGTCACTTCTTGCCAGTATTTGAAGCATTAGCCTGAAATAGTATTCATTTGTTAGCAGTCATTCTCTCCTGCTCCACCTCATAACTCCATTAGTCAGCTTCGCCAGTAACTAAACTTAGCATTTCAAGCATCTACCCACACTGACACTACTCTGTACTATCCAGTGGTGAAATTCCATTTTTTTACTACCGGATCTGCGGGTGTGACTTGGTGGGCATGGTTTGGCTTTGTGGCATGGCTTGGTTGGCAGGGAAAGGATATTGCGAAATCTCCATTCCCACCCCACTCTGGGACCAGCCAGAGATGGTATTTGCTGATTCTCTGAACTAGTCAAATTTTCCGCTACTGGTTCTCCAGAACCTGTCAGAACCTGCTGGATTTCACCCCTGGTACTATCTCAGATGACCAAAAATGATTGGTGGTTGTTTTTCCACTGGCAAGGGAAATGAAAGAGATAAATCCACCAATCCCTTTCCTTAAATCACTTGCAAGGAGCAATTAGGGTATCATTCACTGGCCTTATTACTGCCAGACAATAGCAATAGGAGCAAAATCCTTCTGTCCACCAAGAGAGTCATAAAAATACATTATACAAACAGCTGTAGAAACTTGCATGAGTCCACAGAGATCATTTATGTTGGCATCCTTTTCGGTAGGCTCAGCATCAGGTCAGGCATAAGAAAGAAGACACCATAGAAAATTTGAGAAAGGGAGATGAAAAAAAACCCAATACGGATTGTTAGAAGTAAAAATAGAACAAGAATTCTCATAATTTATTTTGTAAGAAGCTGGCCTTAATGAAATATCTTGCTTATTTTGTTAATATTGCAGTTGAGATTCAGATCAGAATTTGGGAACTCTTCTCCCAAATAGCGAAAAAGCCATCCAAATACCTTTTTTGCTAGGAAAGTCAGAGGTTTATTTCCTGCCAAATCTGCAAACCAAGTATGAATTGCACTCTGGGACCGAGCAGTAACTAGCCAGTAATTGTCTTTAGCATTTATTTGCAATTTCTTCTTTCCCGTATCCTGGAATGTATTAAGTTTTAACTTCTCTGCTAATATGCTGCTAAAATAAGCACCAATCTGATAAGGGAAGAAAACACAAACAGAATAAGCATTTTCTAAAATATATATATATATAATGTCCTGGGTTAAACAGATCAGGTGTACATTAAGTAGTAAAGTATAATTTAGCCTCTAAATTATTTATTGTAGTAGTCAGAAACTTGATAATCTGAATAGCTAAAATGGAATCCCACTATCGTTAAGGTATGTATATTATGGTTATAAAAGTTATTGATACTGAGTATTAAAATATTTCTTAGTCCAAACTGGATTTTGAGGGCCGGATCAGCATTGTAGTTCTCCTCCATGGACCAGCAGGGAGGGACAAATGCCTTCTCCAACAGCCTGCTGGTCAAAATGGAGTGCAGGGGGTCCATGCATGCCCCCTGCACCTCACTTTCACCCTCCATGGCCTTCTACAGCACTCTGACAGCTGTTTTAGGCCCATTTTGGGGGCCGTTTTCGAGTCATTTTTCAGGCCGCCAGACTGCTGCAGCTGGCAGACTGCTGCAGGAAGCCATGGAGGGTGAAAATGAGGTGCACAGCCTGTTTTAGCCAGCAGAGGCACCGCAGGGCAGTCCTTTGATATTTCCAGGCCGGCCCCACAGGCCAAATTTAAGCACCTCACAGGCTGGATCGGGACCATGGGCCTTGAATTTGACACCCCTGCCTTAGGCTATAATAAAAATAAACCTTATTATTAAACCATAATTGCAGTTAAAGAACCTGTCCAGAAAAGGCAAATGTTAAATTCGAAGTTTGTGACATTTTCCTTCTTTCAAATATTAATTAAAAATCATGTTTTTAAAAGTAGATCCTTGATCAGTATATTGAGGACTCCTTTCAGAGAAATGAAGCCTAATCTGTATATCCAGATGTTTCAATTCAAACTGAAGGCACTCAGCATTAGGAAATCAACATCTTTGTATGCATGCATTCACCTATGTATTCACAATTTTCAAGTTACACAGATTTTCTGTCTAAAAGGCTTTTTTTAAAATGAAGACACACATTAGCAAATAAATAAAAAGTATTGCAAAAACAGCACACAAATTTAGAACTTCTTTGGAGGAATCACTTTTTGGTTGCAAAAAGCACTTACCTTTGATGGGTTAATAACAATATTTCTAGCAGACCCATGTTCATCTCCTGAGAAAGCTGGCTGATTACTAAAACCTTGTTTTACATTTACAGCATTTAGTTCATCCTACAAATAAAGAATAATGTTAACTTAGTTTTGCAGCAGGTTCCACATTTAAGTGAGGTCAGATTCTCACTAAGGGAATTAACATTTCTGTTGTGCTATGTATAAGATACACATTTCACGCTTTCGTTGCAAATGCAAATCTGTTTATGAATTTTCGTTGTAAATATTTTATACACAATTCTCTTATATTATCTAAAACATAATTAAAAGTTGGCACTTAACAAGTTGATCTGAATACTTTTTTTTAAAAGTCTACACAATCGCACACATTAATTATACAAACACTGGGTTCTTAAATATATAGGTAATTATTTCTTCTACTTCTACTACAACTTGTTTTATCCAAAAACAACATCCAGGGAAAGCCAATTTTGATGTAACAGTTAAGGCATCAGGCTAAAAACTTAATGTACTGTGAGGACTTAGTCACACTTTAGACATGAAGCTGGCTGGGTAAACCTGAGCCAATCTTTTTCTCTCAGTCTTAGGAAAGAAGTAATGGCAAACCACTTCTGAAAAAAATCTCAGAAAGAAAAATGGAGAAACTTGTCCAGGCTGTCCCCAAGAATTTAATATGATTGAATGGAAGAGGGGGGGGAATCAAAGAACTTATCCAGATTAGCATTAAGGAATGAAACGATTTATGGATAATGTAAAAGAAATATGCAGTTATATTTGAGTATTTTGGTTTACTCTGTTGCTTGTTGCAGTTAGTTCATTCAGCGGTTTCAGTTAGCATTTTACATTAGAGAAACAAATCGTTAGACATCCCAGGGTGCAATGGGTTGTAGTTGTGATTCAGGTGACTCTGAAGGCACAGATAAACCCCTAAGTGGCCTCCAAAGCTTTCAGAGAGAGTGCTAAGATGACTGCAAAGCAATACAATCCTTCCATTTCCCACCACCACCACCACCCCACCCTGCCTCCATTCTATCAGAATCCAGGGGTGAAATCCAGCCGGTTCTGAGAGGTTCTGGAGAAGCGGAAATTTTTAATAGTTCAGAGAACTGGTAGTGGAAATTTTGAGTAGTTCAGAGAACTGGCAAATACCACCTCTGGCTGGTCCTAGAGTAGGGTGGGAATGGAGATTTTGCAGTATCCTTCCCCTTCCATGCCCATCAAGCCACACCATGCCTACCAAGCCACACCCACAGAACCGGTAGTAAAAAAAATTGGATTTCACCACTGTCAGAATCTATCTTCCATCCCCCCACCATAAGAACTGATGAAGCTTTTTGGATGAGAAGCTAAACATTTTCTTCTTGTTCCTCAACGAAAAAACAGTCCAGTTTTTGAGAGAGGGAGAAAAAGCACCTTTGAGACAACTATGACTTGGATGACTGAGAATTTCCACAGAGGTTTAGATTTCCAGTTTTAGTTGAATATAGAATAACAGAGTTGGAAGGGACCTTGGAGGTTTTCTAGTCCAACCTCCTGCCTGGGCAGGAAACCCTACACCACTTCAAATAAATGGTTATCTAACATCTTCTTAAAAACTTCCAGTGTTGGAGCATTCACAACTTCTGGAGGCAAGTTGTTCCAC